>CM059427.1:106257478-106339515 GCA_030390025.1 Squalus acanthias | reverse complement strand
CCCCCGTTATATCCAACTGTTCCCCCAATCTCCGACTGATCCCCCCGTGATCTCTGACTGTTCACACTGTGATCTCCAACTGTTTCCCCTGCGATCTCCGACTCTCCCCGCGAACTCCGAATGTTCCCCCGCGATCTCCGACTGTTGCCCCAGGAGATCTCGGCCGGTTCCCCCCGCGATCTCCGACTGTTCCCCCCGCGATCTCCGACTGTTATCCCCGCGATCTCCGAATGATGCCCCTGTGATCTCCGACTGTTCCCCCGCGATCTCCGACTGTTCCCCCGCGATCTCCGACTGACCACCCCCCCGTGATCTCCGACTGTTCTCCCCGCGATCTCCGACTGTTACACCACGATCTCCGACTGTTCCCACGTGATCTCCGAATGTTTCCACACTCGATCTCGACTTTACCCGATCACCGAGTTTTCCACGTGATTCCGACTTTTCCCCCTCGATCTCCGACTTATTCCCCCTGCGATATCCTACTTGTTCCCCCGCGAATCTCCGACTGCTCCCACCGCGATCTCTGGACTGTTACCCCATGATCTCCGACTGTTCCCCAGCGATCTCTGACTGTTTTCCCCCGATCTCCGACTGATACCCCCGCGATCTCCGGCTGTTCCCCTCGATCTCTGACTGATATCCCGAAATCTGCAACAAATCCTCCACGATCTCTGAATAACCCCTCCAAGATCTCTGGACTGTTCCCCCGCGATCTCCGACTGCTACCCTCGCGATCTCCGACTGTTACACCCTCGATCTCCGACTGCTCTCCCGCGACCTCCGACTGCTCCCCCGAATCTCTGACTGATCCCCCTGATCTCCGACTGATACCCCCGTGATCTCCAACTGCTCCCCCGCGATCTCCGACTGTTTCCCCGATCTCCGACTGATCCCCCCGCGAACTCCGACTGTTCGCCCGCGATCTCCGACTGTTCGCCCTGCGATCTCCGACTGTTCCCCCTCGATCTCCGACTCCCCTGCAAACTCCGACTGTTCGCCCGCGATCTCCGACTGTTCCCCCTCGATCTCCGACTCCCCTGCAAACTCCGACTGTTCGCCAGCGATCTCCGACTGTTCCCGCGTGATCTCCGACTGACCACCCCCGTGATCTCCGACTGTTCCCCTGCGATCTCCGACTGATCCCCCTGCGATCTCCGACTGTTCCCCCGCGATCTCCAACTTTTCCCCCGCGATCTCCGAATGCTGCCCCCGCATTCTCCGGCTGTTCCTCACGCAATCTCCGGCTGTTCCCCCCGCGATCTCCGACTGTTGCCACTGAGATCTCTGACTGTTCCCCCGCGATCTCTGACTGTTCCCCCTGCGATCACAGACTGTTCCGCCGCGATCTCCGACTGTACCCCAGTGAACTCCGACTTTTCCCCCGCGATCTCTGACTGTTAACCCCGCGATTTCCGACTGTACCCCCGCGATCTCCGACAGACCCCCGCCCCCCCCCCCCCCGTGATCTCCAAATGATCCTCCTGCGATCTCCGACTGTTCCCCCGCGACCTCCGACTTTTCCCCTGCGATCTCCAACTGTTGCCCCCGCGTTCTCCGGCTGTTCCTCACGCGTTCTCCGACTGTTCCACCGCGATCTCCTACTGTTGCCCCAGCGATCTCCGACTGTTCCCCCGCGATCTCCGATTGTTCCCCCGCGATCTCCGACTGTTCCCCCTCGATCTCTGACTGATATCCCTGAAATCTGTGACTAATCCCTCCACGATCTCTGACTAACCCCTCCACGATCTCCCACTGTTCCCCCGCGGTCTCCGACTGTTCCCCCCGTTATATCCAACTGTTCCCCCGATCTCCGACTGATCCCCCCGTGATATCCAACTGTTCACACTGTGATCTCCAACTGTTCCCCTGCGATCTCCGACTCTCCCCGCGAACTCCGAATGTTCCCCCGCGATCTCCGACTGTTGCCCCAGCGATCTCCGACTGTTCCCCCGCGATCTCCGACTGTTCCCCCCCGATCTCTGACTGATACCCCCGAAATCTGCGACAAATCCCTCCACGATCTCTGACTAACCCCTCCACGATCTCCCACTGTTCCCCCGCGGTCTCCGACTGTTCCCCCCGTTATATCCAACTGTTCCCCCAATCTCCGACTGATCCCCTTGTGATCTCCGACTGTTCACACTGTGATCTCCAACTGTTCCCCTGCGATCTCCGACTCTCCCCGCGAACTCCGAATGTTCCCCCGCGATCTCCGACTGTTGCCCCAGGAGATCTCGGCCGGTTCCCCCGCGATCTCCGACTGTTCCCCCGCGATCTCCGACTGTTATCCCCGCGATCTCCGAATGATGCCCCTGTGATCTCCGACTGTTTCCCCCGCGATCTCCGACTGTTCCCCCGCGATCTCCGACTGACCACCCCCCCGTGATCTCCGACTGTTCTCCCGCGATCTCCGACTGTTACCCCACGATCTCCGACTGTTCCCCCGTGATCTCCGAATGTTCCCCCCTCGATCTCCGACTTTTCCCCCCGATCACCGAGTTTTCCACGGTGATCTCCGACTTTTCCCCCTCGATCTCCGACTGATCCCCCTGCGATCTCCTACTGTTCCCCCGCGATCTCCGACTGCTCCCCCCGCGATCTCCGACTGTTACCCCCCATGATCTCCGACTGTTCCCCCGCGATCTCTGACTGTTTCCCCCGATCTCCGACTGATACCCCCGCGATCTCCGACTGTTCCCCCTCGATCTCTGACTGATACCCCCGAAATCTGCAACAAATCCCTCCACGATCTCTGAATAACCCCTCCACGATCTCTGACTGTTTCCCCCGATCTCCGACTGTTCCCCCGCGATCTCCGACTGTTACACCCTCGATCTCCGACTGCTCTCCCGCGATCTCCGACTGCATCCCCGCAATCTCTGACTGTTTCCCCCGATCTCCGACTGATACCCCCGTGATCTCCAACTGCTCCCCCGCGATCTCCGACTGTTTCCCCGATCTCCGACTGATCCCCCCGCGAACTCCGACTGTTCGCCCGCGATCTCCGACTGTTCGCCCTGCGATCTCCGACTGTTCCCCCTCGATCTCCGACTCCCCTGCAAACTCCGACTGTTCGCCCGCGATCTCCGACTGTTCCCCCTCGATCTCCGACTCCCCTGCAAACTCCGACTGTTCGCCGGCGATCTCCGACTGTTCCCGCGTGATCTCCGACTGACCACCCCCGTGATCTCCGACTGTTCCCCTGCGATCTCCGACTGATCCCCCTGCGATCTCCGACTGTTCCCCCGCGATCTCCAACTTTTCCCCCGCGATCTCCGAATGCTGCCCCCGCATTCTCCGGCTGTTCCTCACGCAATCTCCGGCTGTTCCCCCCGCGATCTCCGACTGTTGCCACTGAGATCTCTGACTGTTCCCCCGCGATCTCTGACTGTTCCCCCTGCGATCACAGACTGTTCCGCCGCGATCTCCGACTGTACCCCAGTGAACTCCGACTTTTCCCCCGCGATCTCTGACTGTTAACCCCGCGATTTCCGACTGTACCCCCGCGATCTCCGACAGACCCCCGCCCCCCCCCGTGATCTCCAAATGATCCTCCTGCGATCTCCGACTGTTCCCCCGCGATCTCCGACTTTTCCCCTGCGATCTCCAACTGTTGCCCCCGCGTTCTCCGGCTGTTCCTCACGCGTTCTCCGACTGTTCCACCGCGATCTCCTACTGTTGCCCCAGCGATCTCCGACTGTTCCCCCGCGATCTCCGATTGTTCCCCCTCGATCTCTGACTGATATCCCTGAAATCTGTGACTAATCCCTCCACGATCTCTGACTAACCCCTCCACGATCTCCCACTGTTCCCCCGCGGTCTCCGACTGTTCCCCCCGTTATATCCAACTGTTCCCCCGATCTCCGACTGATCCCCCCGTGATCTCCGACTGTTCACACTGTGATCTCCAACTGTTCCCCTGCGATCTCCGACTCTCCCCGCGAACTCCGAATGTTCCCCCGCGATCTCCGACTGTTGCCCCAGCGATCTCCGACTGTTCCCCCGCGATCTCCGACTGTTCCCCCCCGATCTCTGACTGATACCCCCGAAATCTGCGACAAATCCCTCCACGATCTCTGAATAACCCCTCCACGATCTCTGACTGTTTCCCCCGATCTCCGACTGATACCCCCGCGATCTCCGACTGTTCCCCCTCGATCTCTGACTGATACCCCCGAAATCTGCGACAAATCCCTCCACGATCTCTGAATAACCCCTCCACGATCTCTGACTGTTTCCCCCGATCTCCGACTGTTCCCCCGCGATCTCCGACTGTTACACCCTCGATCTCCGACTGCTCTCCCGCGATCTCCGACTGCATCCCCGCAATCTCTGCCTGTTTCCCCCGATCTCCGACTGATACCCCCGTGATCTCCAACTGCTCCCCCGCAATCTCCGACTGTTTCCCCGATCTCCGACTGATCCCCCCGCGAACTCCGACTGTTCGCCCGCGATCTCCGACTGTTCGCCCTGCGATCTCCGACTGTTCCCCCTCGATCTCCGACTCCCCTGCAAACTCCGACTGTTCGCCCGCGATCTCCGACTGTTCCCCCTCGATCTCCGACTCCCCTGCAAACTCCGACTGTTCCCCCTCGATCTCCGACTCCCCTGCAAACTCCGACTGTTCGCCGGCGATCTCCGACTATTCCCGCGCGATCTCAGACTGTTAGCCCCGCGATCTCCGACTGTACCCCCGCAATCTCCAACTGACCACCCCCGTGATCTCCGACTGTTCCCCTGCGATCTCCGACTGATCCCCCTGCGATCTCCGACTGTTCCCCCGCGATCTCCAACTTTTCCCCCGCGATCTCCGACTGCTGGCCCCGCATTCTCCGGCTGTTCCTCACGCAATCTCCGGCTGTTCCCCCCGCGATCGCCGACTGTTGCCACTGAGATCTCCGACTGTTCCCCCGCGATCTCCGACTGTTCGCCCTGCGATCTCCGACTGTTCCCCCGCGATCACCGACTCCCCCGCCAACTCCGACTGTTCGCCCGCGATCTCCGACTTTTCGCCCCGTGATCTCCGACTGTTCTCCCCGAGATATCTGACTGCTCCCCCACAATCTCTGACTCCCTCCACGATGTCAGACTGTTGCCCCGCGATCTCCGACTGTTCCCCCGCAATCTCCGACTGTTGCCCTCGTGATCTCCGACTGTTCCCCCGTGATCTCAGACTGTTCCCCCTCGATCTCCGACTGATACCACCGCGATCTCCGACAGTTCCTCTTGTGATTTCTGACTGTTCCCCCGTAATATCCGACTGTTCCATCCGTAATCTCCGACTGTTCCCCCCGTAATCTCTGACTGTTCCCCCCGCGATCTCCGACTGTTCCCCCGTGATCTCAGACTGTTCCCCCCGCGATCTCCGGCTCTTTCCACTGCGATCTCTGACTGTTGCCCCTGCGATCTCCGCCTGTTTCCCCCGCGATCTCCGACTGTTGCCCCGCGATCTCCGACTGTTCCCCCGCGATCTCAGACTGTTCTCCCCGCGATCTCCGACTGTTCCCCCCAATATCCGACATTTCCCCCTCGATCTCCGACTGTTCCCCCCGATCTCCGACTGATATCACCGCGATCTCCAACAGTTCCCCTCATGATCTCCGACTGTTCCCCCGCGATCTCCGGCTGTTTCCACCGCGATCTCCGACTGTTGGCCCCGCGATCTCCGAATGTTCCCCACGCGATCTCCGGCTGTTTCCCCCGTGGTCGCCGACTGTTGCCCCCGTGTTCTCCGGCTATTCCCCACGCGATCTCCGGCTGTACCCCCCGTGAACGCCGACTGTTGCCACTGAGATCTCCGACTGTTCCCCCGCGATCTCTGACTGTTCCCCCTGCGATCACCGACTGTTCCCCCGCGATCTCCGACTGTACCCCGCGAACTCCGACTGTTCCCCCGCGATCTCCGACTGTTATCCCCGCGATCTCCGAATGATGCCCCTGTGATCTCCGACTGTTCCCCCGCGATCTCCGACTGTTCCCCCGCGATCTCCGACTGACCACCCCCCCGTGATCTCCGACTGTTCTCCCGCGATCTCCGACTGTTACCCCACGATCTCCGACTGTTCCCCCGTGATCTCCGAATGTTCCCCCCTCGATCTCCGACTTTTCCCCCCGATCACCGAGTTTTCCACGGTGATCTCCGACTTTTCCCCCTCGATCTCCGACTGATCCCCCTGCGATCTCCTACTGTTCCCCCGCGATCTCCGACTGCTCCCCCCGCGATCTCCGACTGTTACCCCCCATGATCTCCGACAGTTCCCCCGCGATCTCTGACTGTTTCCCCCGATCTCCGACTGATACCCCCGAAATCTGCAACAAATCCCTCCACGATCTCTGAATAACCCCTCCACGATCTCTGACTGTTTCCCCCGATCTCCGACTGTTCCCCCGCGATCTCTGACTGTTTCCCCCGATCTCCGACTGATACCCCCGCGATCTCCGACTGTTCCCCCTCGATCTCTGACTGATACCCCCGAAATCTGCAACAAATCCCTCCACGATCTCTGAATAACCCCTCCATGATCTCTGACTGTTTCCCCCGATCTCCGACTGTTCCCCCGCGATCTCCGACTGTTACACCCTCGATCTCCGACTGCTCTCCCGCGATCTCCGACTGCATCCCCGCAATCTCTGACTGTTTCCCCCGATCTCCGACTGATACCCCCGCGAACTCCGACTGTTCGCCCGCGATCTCCGACTGTTCGCCCTGCGATCTCCGACTGTTCCCCCTCGATCTCCGACTCCCCTGCAAACTCCGACTGTTCGCCCGCGATCTCCGACTGTTCCCCCTCGATGTCCGACTCCCCTGCAAACTCCGACTGTTCGCCGGCGATCTCCGACTGTTCCCGCGCGATCTCAGACTGTTAGCCCCGCGATCTCCGAATGATGCCCCTGTGATCTCCGACTGTTCACCCGCGATCTCCGACTGTACCCCCGCAATCTCCAACTGACCACCCCCGTGATCTCCGACTGTTCCCCTGCGATCTCCGACTGATCCCCCTGCGATCTCCGACTGTTCCCCCGCGATCTCCAACTTTTCCCCCGCGATCTCCGAATGCTGCCCCCGCATTCTCCGGCTGTTCCTCACGCAATCTCCGGCTGTTCCCCTCGCGATCTCCGACTGTTGCCACTGAGATCTCCGACTGTTCCCCTGCGATCTCTGACTGTTCCCCCTGCGATCACAGACTGTTCCGCCGCGATCTCCGACTGTACCCCAGTGAACTCCGACTTTTCCCCCGCGATCTCTGACTGTTAACCCCGCGATTTCCGACTGTACCCCCGCGATCTCCGACAGACCCCCGCCCCCCCCCCCCCGTGATCTCCAACTGATCCTCCTGCGATCTCCGACTGTTCCCCCGCGATCTCCGACTTTTCCCCTGCGATCTCCAACTGTTGCCCCCGCGTTCTCCGGCTGTTCCTCACGCGTTCTCCGACTGTTCCACCGCGATCTCCGACTGTTGCCCCAGCGATCTCCGACTGTTCCCCCGCGATCTCCGATTGTTCCCCCGCGATCTCCGACTGTTCCCCTTCGATCTCTGACTGATATCCCTGAAATCTGTGACTAATCCCTCCACGATCTCTGACTAACCCCTCCACGATCTCCCACTGTTCCCCCGCGGTCTCCGACTGTTCCCCCCGTGATATCCAACTGTTCCCCCGATCTCCGACTGATCCCCCCGTGATCTCCGACTGTTCACACTGTGATCTCCAACTGTTCCCCTGCGATCTCCGACTCTCCCCGCGAACTCCGAATGTTCCCCCGCGATCTCCGACTGTTGCCCCAGCGATCTCCGACTGTTCCCCCGCGATCTCCGACTGTTCCCCCTCGATCTCTGACTGATACCCCCGAAATCTGCGACAAATCCCTCCACGATCTCTGAATAACCCCTCCACGATCTCTGACTGTTTCCCCCGATCTCCGACTGATACCCCCGCGATCTCCGACTGTTCCCCCTCGATCTCTGACTGATACCCCCGAAATCTGCGACAAATCCCTCCACGATCTCTGAATAACCCCTCCACGATCTCTGACTGTTTCCCCCGATCTCCGACTGTTCCCCCGCGATCTCCGACTGTTACACCCTCGATCTCCGACTGCTCTCCCGCGATCTCCGACTGCATCCCCGCAATCTCTGCCTGTTTCCCCCGATCTCCGACTGATACCCCCGTGATCTCCAACTGCTCCCCCGCAATCTCCGACTGTTTCCCCGATCTCCGACTGATCCCCCCGCGAACTCCGACTGTTCGCCCGCGATCTCCGACTTTTCCCCCGCGATCTCTGACTGTTAACCCCGCGATTTCCGACTGTACCCCCGCGATCTCCGACAGACCCCCGCCCCCCCCACCGTGATCTCCAACTGATCCTCCTGCGATCTCCGACTGTTCCCCCGCGATCTCCGACTTTTCCCCTGCGATCTCCAACTGTTGCCCCCGCGTTCTCCGGCTGTTCCTCACGCGTTCTCCGACTGTTCCACCGCGATCTCCGACTGTTGCCCCAGCGATCTCCGACTGTTCCCCCGCGATCTCCGATTGTTCCCCCGCGATCTCCGACTGTTCCCCCTCGATCTCTGACTGATATCCCTGAAATCTGTGACTAATCCCTCCACGATCTCTGACTAACCCCTCCACGATCTCCCACTGTTCCCCCGCGGTCTCCGACTGTTCCCCCCGTGATATCCAACTGTTCCCCCGATCTCCGACTGATCCCCCCGTGATCTCCGACTGTTCACACTGTGATCTCCAACTGTTCCCCTGCGATCTCCGACTCTCCCCGCGAACACCGAATGTTCCCCCGCGATCTCCGACTGTTCCCCCTCGATCTCTGACTGATACCCCCGAAATCTGCGACAAATCCCTCCACGATCTCTGAATAACCCCTCCACGATCTCTGACTGTTTCCCCCGATCTCCGACTGTTCCCCCGCGATCTCCGACTGTTACACCCTCGATCTCCGACTGCTCTCCCGCGATCTCCGACTGCATCCCCGCAATCTCTGCCTGTTTCCCCCGATCTCCGACTGATACCCCCGTGATCTCCAACTGCTCCCCCGCAATCTCCGACTGTTTCCCCGATCTCCGACTGATCCCCCCGCGAACTCCGACTGTTCGCCCGCGATCTCCGACTGTTCGCCCTGCGATCTCCGACTGTTCCCCCTCGATCTCCGACTCCCCTGCAAACTCCGACTGTTCGCCCGCGATCTCCGACTGTTCCCCCTCGATCTCCGACTCCCCTGCAAACTCCGACTGTTCCCCCTCGATCTCCGACTCCCCTGCAAACTCCGACTGTTCGCCGGCGATCTCCGACTGTTCCCGCGCGATCTCAGACTGTTAGCCCCGCGATCTCCGACTGTACCCCCGCAATCTCCAACTGACCACCCCCGTGATCTCCGACTGTTCCCCTGCGATCTCCGACTGATCCCCCTGCGATCTCCGACTGTTCCCCCGCGATCTCCAACTTTTCCCCCGCGATCTCCGACTGCTGCCCCCGCATTCTCCGGCTGTTCCTCACGCAATCTCCGGCTGTTCCCCCCGCGATCGCCGACTGTTGCCACTGAGATCTCCGACTGTTCCCCCGCGATCTCTGACTGTTCCCCCTGCGATCACCGACTGTTCCGCCACGATCTCCGACTGTACCCCAGCGAACTCCGACTTTTCCCCCGCGATCTCTGACTGTTAACCCCGCGATTTCCGACTGTACCCCCGCGATCTCCGACAGACCCCCCCCCCCCCCATGATCTCCAACTGATCCTCCTGCGATCTCCGACTGTTCCCCCGCGATCTCCGACTTTTCCCCTGCGATCTCCAACTGTTGCCCCCGCGTTCTCCGGCTGTTCCTCACGCGTTCTCCGACTGTTCCACCTGCGATCACCGACTGTTCCACCGCGATCTCCGACTGTACCCCTATGAACTCCAACTGTTCCCCCGCGATCTCCGACTGTTACCCCCGCGATCTCCGAATGATGCCCCTGTGATCTCCGACTGTTCCCCCGCGATCTCCGACTGTTACCCCCGCGATCTCCGAATGATGCCCCCGCGATCTCCGACTGACCACCCACCGCGATCTCCGACTGTTCCCCCGCGATCTCCGACTGTACCCTCGCGATCTCCGACTGACCACCCCGCGATCTCCAAATGTTCCCCCCGCGATCTCCGATGTTACACCCTCGATCTCCGACTGTTCCCCCGTGATCTTCGACTGTTTCCCCGTGATCTCCGACTTTTCCCCCTCGATCTCCGACTGATCCCCCTGCGATCTCCTACTGTTGCCCCGCGATCTCCGACTGCTCCCCCCGCGATCTCCGACTGTTACCCCCCATGATCTCCGACTGTTCCCCCGCGATCTCCGACTGTTCCCCCTGATCTCCGACTGATACCACCGCAATCTCCAACTGCTCCCCTGCGATCTCCGACTGTTCCGCCGTCATCTCGGACTTTTCCCCCGTGATCTCCGACTGTTACACCCTCGATCTCCGACTGTTCTCCCCCAATCTCCGACTGATACCCCCGCGATCTCCGACTGTTCCCCCGCGATCTCCGACTGTTTCCCCAATCTCCGAATGATACACCCGCAATCTCCGACTGTACCCCCGCGATCTCCGACTGACCCCACCCCGCGATCTCCGACTGTTCCCCTGCGATCTCCGACTGTACCCTCGCGATCTCCGACTGACCACCCCGCGATCTTCAAATGTTCCCCCGCGATCTCCGACTGTTCTCCCGCGATCTCCGACTGCTCCCCCGCGATCTCCGACTGATCCCCCTGCGATCTCCGACTGTTCCCCCGCCATCTCCGACTGTTACACCCTCGATCTCCGACTGCTCCCCCACAATCTCTGACTCCCTCCACGATGTCAGACTGTTCCCCCGTGATCTCAGACTGTTCCCCCTGCAATCTCCGACTGTTCCCCCCGATATCCGACATTTCCCCCTCGATCTCCGACTGATACCACCGCGATCTCCGACAGTTCCTCTTGTGATTTCTGACTGTTCCCCCGCAATATCCGACTGTTCCATCCGTAATCTCCGACTGTTCCCCCCGTAATCTCTGACTGTTCCCCTCGCGATCTCCGACTGTTCCCCCGTGATCTCAGACTGTTCCCCCCGCGATCTCCGGCTCTTTCCACTGCGATCTCTGACTGTTGCCCCTGCGATCTCCGCCTGTTTCCCCCGCGATCTCCGACTGTTGCCCCGCGATCTCCGACTGTTCCCCCGCGATCTCAGACTGTTCTCCCCGCGATCTCCGACTGTTCCCCCCGATATCCGACATTTCCCCCTCGATCTCCGACTGTTCCCCCCGATCACCGACTGATATCACCGCGATCTCCAACAGTTCCCCTCATGATCTCCGACTGTTCCCCCGCGATCTCCGGCTGTTTCCACCGTGATCTCCGACTGTTGGCCCCGCGATCTCCGAATGTTCCCCACGCGATCTCCGGCTGTTTCCCCCGTGATCGCCGACTGTTGCCCCCGTGTTCTCCGGCTATTCCCCACGCGATCTCCGGCTGTTCCCCTCGTGAACGCCGACTGTTGCCACTGAGATCTCCGACTGTTCCCCCGTGATCTCTGACTGTTCCCCCTGCGATCACCAACTGTTCCCCCGTGATCTCCGACTGTACCCCCGCGAACTCCGACTGTTCCCCCGCGATCTCCGACTGTTATCCCCGCGATCTCCGAATGATGCCCCTGTGATCTCCGACTGTTCCCCCGCGATCTCCGACTGTTCCCCCGCGATCTCCGACTGTTCCCCCGCGATCTCCGACTGACCACCCCCCCCATGATCTCTGACTGTTCTCCCGCGATCTCCGACTGCTCCCCCCGCGATCTCCGACTGATCCCCCTGCGATCTCCGACTGTTCCCCCGCGATCTCCGACTGTTCCCCCGCGATCTCCGAATGTTCCCCCCTCGATCTCCGACTTTTCCCCCCGATCACCGAGTTTTCCACGTTGATCTCCGACTGTTCCCCCGATCTCCGACTGATAACCCCAGTGATCTCCGACTGTTCGCCCGCGATCTCTGACTGTTCCCCCCGATCGCCGACTGATACCCCCACAATCTCCGACTAATCACCCCGCGATCTCCAACTGTTCACCCCGTGATCTCCGACTGTTCCCCCGCGATCTCCAACTCTCCCCGCGAACTCCGACTGTTCCCCCGCGATCTCCGACTCTCCCCGCGAACTCCGACTGTTCGCCCGCTTTCTCCGACTGTTGCCCCCGCGATCTCCGACTGTTCCCCCCGTGATCTCCGGCTGTTACCCCGCGATCTCCGGCTGTACCCCCCACGATCTCCGACTGTTGCCCCCACGATCTCCGGCTGTTCCCCCCGCGATCTCCGACTGTTCCCCCGCGATCTCCGACTGTTTCCCCCATGATCTCCAACTGTTCCCCCACGATCTCCGACTATTTCCCCTGCGAACTCTGACTGTTCGCCCGCAATCTCCAACTGTTTCCCCCGCGAACTCCGACTGTTCGCCCCGTGATCTCAGTCTGTTCGCCCCGAGATCTCCGACTGTTCCCCCACGATGTCAGACTGTTGCCCCCGCGATCTCCGACAGTTCCCCCGTGATCTCAGACTGTTCCCCCTGCGATCTCCGACTGTTCCCCGCGATCTCCGGCTGTTCAGCCAGTGATCTCCGACTGTTGCCCCCGCGATCTCCGACAGTTCCCCCGTGATCTGAGACTGTTCACCCTGTGATCTCCGACTGTTCCCCCTGATATCCGACATTTCCCCCTCGATCTCTGACTGATACCACCGCAATCTCCGACAGTACCCCTCGTGATCTCCGACTGTTCCCCTGTGATCTCCGGCTGTTTCCACTGCGATCTCCGACTGTTGCCCCCGCGTTCTCCGGCTGTTCCCCACGCGATCTTCGGCTGCTACCCCCGCAATCTCCGACTGTTGCCCCTGAGATCTCCGACTGTTCCCCGCGATCTCTGACTGTTCCCCCTGCGATCACTGACTGTTCCCCCGCGATCTCCAACTGTACCCCCGCGAACTCCGACTGTACCCCTGTGATCTCCGATTGTTACACCCTCGATCTCCGACTGTTCTCCCGCGATCACCGACTGCTCCCCCGCAATCTCCGACTGTTTCCCCCGATCTCCGACTGATACCCCCGCGATCTCCAACTGCTCCCCCGCAATCTCCGACTCTATCCCCAATCTCCGACTGATACCCCCGCGATCTCCGACTGTTCCCCCATGAACTCGGACTTTTCGCCCGCGATCTCCGTCTGTTCGCCCTGTGATCTCCGACTGTACCCCAGCGAACTCCGACTCCCCCACGATGTCTGACTGTTAACCCCGCGATCTCCGACTGTACCCCCGCGATCTCCGACTGACACTCCCCCCCCCGTGATCTCCAACTGATCCTCCTGCGATCTCCGACTGTTCCCCCGCGATCTCTGACTGTTCCCCCTGCGATCACCGACTGTTCCCCCGCGATCTCCGACTGTTATCCCCGCGATCTCCGAATGATGCCCCTGTGATCTCCGACTGTTCCCCCGCGATCTCCGACTGTTCCCCCGCGAACTCCGACTGTTCCCCCGCGATCTCCGACTGACCACCCCCCCGTGATCTCCGACTGTTCTCCCGCGATCTCCGACTGTTACCCCACGATCTCCGACTGTTCCCCCGTGATCTCCGAATGTTCCCCCCTCGATCTCCGACTTTTCCCCATCGATCACCGAGTTTTCCACGGTGATCTCCGACTGTTCCCCCGATCTCCGACTGATAATCCCAGTGATCTCCGACTGTTCCCCCGCGATCTCCGACTGTTCCCCCGCGATCTCTGACTGATCCCCCTCAATCTCCGACTGTTCCCCCCCGATCTCCGACTGATACCCCCATGATCTCCGACTGTTCGCCCGCGATCTCCGACTGTTCCCCCCGATCTCCGACTGATACCCCCACAATCTCCGACTGATCACCCCGCGATCTCCGACTGTTCCCCCCGTGATCTCCGACTGTTCCCCCGTGATCTCCGACTGTTCCCCCGCGATCTCCGACTGTTCCCCCGCGATCTCCGACTGACCACCCCCCCGTGATCTCCGACTGTTCTCCCGCGATCTCCGACTGTTACCCCACGATCTCCGACTGTTCCCCCGTGATCTCCGAATGTTCCCCCCTCGATCTCCGACTTTTCCCCCCGATCACCGAGTTTTCCACGGTGATCTCCGACTGTTCCCCCGATCTCCGACTGATAACCCCAGTGATCTCCGACTGTTCCCCCGCGATCTCCGACTGTTCCCCCGCGATCTCTGACTGATCCCCCGCAATCTCCGACTGTTCCCCCCCGATCTCCGACTGATACCCCCATGATCTCCGACTGTTCGCCCGCGATCTCCGACTGTTCCCCCCGATCTCCGACTGATACCCCCACAATCTCCGACTGATCACCCCGCGATCTCCGACTGTTCCCCCCGTGATCTCCGACTGTTCCCCCCGTGATCTCCGACTGTTCCCCCGCGATCTCCGACTCTCCCCACGATCTCCGACTCTTCCCGCGAACTCCGACTGTTCGCCCGCTTTCTCCGACTGTTCCCCCCGCGATCTCCGACTGTTCCCCCCGTGATCTCCGGCTGTTACCCCGCGATCTCCGGCTGTTCTCCCCACGATCTCCGACTGTTGCCCCCACGATCTCCGGCTGTTCCCCCCGCTATCTCCGACTGTTCCCCCGCGATCTCCGACTGTTTCCCCCATGATCTCCGACTGTTCCCCCACGATCTCCGACTATTTCTCCTGCGAACTCTGACTGTTCGCCCGCAATCTCCGACTGTTTCCCCCGCGAACTCCGACTGTTCGCCCCGTGATCTCAGTCTGTTCGCCCCGAGATCTCCGACTGTTCCCCCACGATGTCAGACTGTTCCCCCGCGATCTCCGGCTGTTCACCTCGCGATCTCCGCCTGTTCACCCAGTGATCTCCGACTGTTGCCCCCGCGATCTCCGACAGTTCCCCCGTGATCTCAGACTGTTCCCCCTGCGAGCTCCGACTGTTCCCCGCGATCTCCGGCTGTACACCCAGTGATCTCCGACTGTTGCCCCCGCGATCTCCGACAGTTCCCCCGTGATCTCAAACTGTTCACCCTGTGATCTCCGACTGTTCCCCCTGATATCCGACATTTCCCCCTCGATCTCTGACTGATACCACCGCAATCTCCGACAGTACCCCTCGTGATCTCCGACTGTTCCCCTGTGATCTCCGGCTGTTTCCACTGCGATCTCCGACTGTTGCCCCCTCGTTCTCCGGCTGTTCCCCACGCGATCTTCGGCTGCTACCCCCGCGATCTCCGACTGTTGCCCCTGAGATCTCCGACTGTTCCCCCGCGATCTCTGACTGTTCCCCCTGCGATCACTGACTGTTCCCCCGCGATCTCCAACTGTACCCCCGCGATCTCCGACTGTACCCCGGCGAACTCCGACTGTACCCCTCTGATCTCCGATTGTTACACCCTCGATCTCCGACTGTTCTCCCGCAATCTCCGACTGCTCCCCCGCAATCTCCGACTGTTTCCCCCGACCTCCGACTGATACCCCCGCGATCTCCAACTGCTCCCCCGCAATCTCCGACTCTATCCCCAATCTCCGACTGATACCCCCGCGATCTCCGACTGTTCCCCCATGAACTCTGACTGTTCGCCCGCGATCTCCGTCTGTTCGCCCTGTGATCTCCGACTGTACCCCAGCGAACTCCGACTCCCCCGCGATCTCTGACTGTTAACCCCGCGATCTCCGACTGTACCCCCGCGATCTCCGACTGTTCCCCCGCGATCTCCGACTGTTCCCCCCGATCTCCGACTGATAACCCCACAATCTCCGACTGATCACCCCTGCGATCTCCGACTGTTCACCCCGTGATCTCCGACTGTTCCCCCGCGATCTCCGACTCTCCCCGCGAACTCCGACTGTTCCCCCGCGATCTCCGACTCTCCCCGCGAACTCCGACTATTCGCCCGCTTTCTCCGACTCTTCCCCCGCGATCTCCGACTGTTCCCACCGTGATCTCCGGCTGTTACCCCGCGATCTCCGGCTGTTCCCCCCACGATCTCCGACTGTTTCCCCCATGATCTCCGACTGTTCCCCCACGATCTCCGACTATTTCCCCTGCGAACTCTGACTGTTCGCCCGCAATCTCCGACTGTTTCCCCCGCGAACTCCGACTGTTCGCCCCGTGATCTCAGTCTGTTCGCCCCGAGATCTCCGACTGTTCCCCCACGATGTCAGACTGTTCCCCCGCGATCTCCGGCTGTTCACCTCGCGATCTCCGCCTGTTCACCCAGTGATCTCCGACTGTTGCCCCCGCGATCTCCGACAGTTCCCCCGTGATCTCAGACTGTTCCCCCTGCGAGCTCCGACTGTTCCCCGCGATCTCCGGCTGTACACCCAGTGATCTCCGACTGTTGCCCCCGCGATCTCCGACAGTTCCCCCGTGATCTCAGACTGTTCACCCTGTGATCTCCGACTGTTCCCCCTGATATCCGACATTTCCCCCTCGATCTCTGACTGATACCACCGCAATCTCCGACAGTACCCCTCGTGATCTCCGACTGTTCCCCTGTGATCTCCGGCTGTTTCCACTGCGATCTCCGACTGTTGCCCCCTCGTTCTCCGGCTGTTCCCCACGCGATCTTCGGCTGCTACCCCCGCGATCTCCGACTGTTGCCCCTGAGATCTCCGACTGTTCCCCCGCGATCTCTGACTGTTCCCCCTGCGATCACTGACTGTTCCCCCGCGATCTCCAACTGTACCCCCGCGATCTCCGACTGTACCCCGGCGAACTCCGACTGTACCCCTCTGATCTCCGATTGTTACACCCTCGATCTCCGACTGTTCTCCCGCAATCTCCGACTGCTCCCCCGCAATCTCCGACTGTTTCCCCCGACCTCCGACTGATACCCCCGCGATCTCCAACTGCTCCCCCGCAATCTCCGACTCTATCCCCAATCTCCGACTGATACCCCCGCGATCTCCGACTGTTCCCCCATGAACTCTGACTGTTCGCCCGCGATCTCCGTCTGTTCGCCCTGTGATCTCCGACTGTACCCCAGCGAACTCCGACTCCCCCGCGATCTCTGACTGTTAACCCCGCGATCTCCGACTGTACCCCCGCGATCTCCGACTGTTCCCCCGCGAACTCCGACTGTTCCCCCCGATCTCCGACTGATAACCCCACAATCTCCGACTGATCACCCCTGCGATCTCCGACTGTTCACCCCGTGATCTCCGACTGTTCCCCCGCGATCTCCGACTCTCCCCGCGAACTCCGACTGTTCCCCCGCGATCTCCGACTCTCCCCGCGAACTCCGACTGTTCGCCCGCTTTCTCCGACTCTTCCCCCGCGATCTCCGACTGTTCCCACCGTGATCTCCGGCTGTTACCCCGCGATCTCCGGCTGTTCCCCTCACGATCTCCGACTGTTTCCCCCATGATCTCCGACTGTTCCCCCACGATCTCCGACTATTTCCCCTGCGAACTCTGACTGTTCGCCCGCAATCTCCGACTGTTTCCCCCGCAAACTCCGACTGTTCGCCCCGTGATCTCAGTCTGTTCGCCCCGAGATCTCCGACTGTTCCCCCACGATGTCAGACTGTTCCCCCGCGATCTCCGGCTGTTCACCTCGCGATCTCCGTCTGTTCACCCAGGGATCTCCGACTGTTGCCCCCGCGATCTCCGACAGTTCCCCCGTGATCTCAGACTGTTCACCCTGTGATCTCCGACTGTTCCCCCTGATATCCGACATTTCCCCCTCGATCTCTGACTGATACCACCGCAATCTCCGACAGTACCCCTCGTGATCTCCGACTGTTCCCCTGTGATCTCCGGCTGTTTCCACCGCGATCTCCGACTGTTGCCCCCGCGTTCTCCGGCTGTTCCCCACGCGATCTTCGGCTACTACCCCCGCGATCTCCGACTGTTGCCCCTGAGATCTCCGACTGTTCCCCCGCGATCTCTGACTGTTCCCCCTGCGATCACCGACTGTTCCCCCGCGATCTCCGACTGTACCCCCGCGATCTCCGACTGTACCCCCGCAAACTCCGACTGTACCCCTGTGATCTCCGATTGTTACACCCTCGATCTCCGACTGTTCTCCCGCGATCTCCGACTGCTCCCCCGCAATCTCCGACTGTTTCCCCTGATCTCCGACTGATACCCCCGCGATCTCCAACTGCTCCCCCGCAATCTCCGACTCTATCCCCAATCTCCGACTGATACCCCCGCGATCTCCGACTGTTCCCCCATGAACTCTGACTGTTCGCCCGCGATCTCCGTCTGTTCGCCCTGTGATCACCGACTACCCCACGATGTCTGACTGTTGCCCCCGCGTTCTCTGACTGTTCCCGCTGCGATCTCCGGCTGTTCCCCCCGCGATCTCCGAATGTTGCCCCTGAGATCTCCGACTGTCTCCCCGCGATCTATGACTGTTCCCCCTGCGATCACCGACTGTTCCGCCGCGATCTCCGACTGTTACCCCTGCGATCTCCGAATGATGTCCCTATGATCTCCGACTGTTAACCCCGCGATCTCCAAATGTTCCCCCCGTGATCTCCGACTGTTACACCCTCAATCTCCGACTGTTCTCCCGCGATCTCCGACTGCTCCCCCCGCGATCTCCGACTGATCCCCCTGCAATCTCCGACTGTTCCCCCGTGATCTCCAACTTTTCCCCCGTGATCTTCGACTGTTTCCCCGCGATCTCCGACTTTTCCCCCTCGATCTCCGACTGATCCCCCTGCGATCTCCGACTGTTCCCCGCGATCTCCGACTGCTCCCCCCGCGATCTCCGACTGTTACCCCCACGATCTCCGACTGTTCCCCCGCGATCTCCGACTGTTCCCCCTGATCTCCGACTGATACCACCGCGATCTCCGACTGCTCCCCTGCGATCTCCGACTGTTCCGCCGTCATCTCGGACTTTTCCCCCGTGATCTCCGACTGTTACACCCTCGATCTCCGACTGTTCTCCCGCAATCTCCGACTGTACCCCCGCGATCTCCGACTGACCCCACCCCGCGATCTCCGACTGTACCCTCGCGATCTCCGACTGACC
Organism: Squalus acanthias; assembly: GCA_030390025.1. Classification (NCBI taxonomy): domain Eukaryota; kingdom Metazoa; phylum Chordata; class Chondrichthyes; order Squaliformes; family Squalidae; genus Squalus; species Squalus acanthias. The sequence continues at coordinate 106,320,468 of CM059427.1, read as the reverse complement.
ACCCCGCGATCTTCAAATGTTACCCCGCAATCTCCGACTGTTACACCCTCGATCTCCGACTGTTCTCCCGCGATCTCCGACTGCTCCCCCCGCGATCTCCGACTGATGCCCCTGCGATCTCCGACTGTTCCCCCGCGATCTCCGACTGTTACACCCTCGATCTCCGACTGTTCTCCCCCAATCTCCGACTGATACCCCCGCGATCTCCGATTGTTCCACCGTGATCTCCGACTGTTTCCCCAATCTCCGAATGATACACCCGCGATCTCCGACTGAACCCCCCACGAACTCCGACTGTTCGCCCGCGTTCTCCGACTGTTCGCCCTGCGATCTCCGACTGTTCCCCCATGATCTCAGACTCCCCCGCGAACTCCGACTGTTCGCCCTGCGATCTCCGACTGTTCCCCCGCGATCACCGACTCCCCCGCGAACTCCGACTGTTCGCCCACGATCTCCGACTTTTCGCCCCGTGATCTCCGACTGTTCTCCCCGAGAAATCCGACTGCTCCCCCACAATCTCCGACTCCCTCCATGATGTCAGACTGTTCCCCCGCGATCTCCGACTGTTCCCCCGCAATCTCCGACTCCCCCCACGATGTCAGACTGTTCCCCCGCGATCTCCGGCTGTTCACCCCGCGATCTCCGCCTGTTCCCCCCTCGATCTCCGACTGATACCACCGCGATCTCCGACAGTTCCTCTTGTGATTTCCGACTGTTCCCCCGCAATATCCGACTGTTCCATCCGTAATCTCCGACTGTTCCCCCCGTAATCTCCGACTGTTCCCCCCGCGATCTCCGACTGTTCCCCCGTGATCTCAGACTGTTCCCCCCGCGATCTCCGGCTCTTTCCACTGCGATCTCCGACTGTTGCCCCTGCGATCTCCAGCTGTTCCCCACACGATCTCCGGCTGCTCCCCCCGCGATCTCTGACTGTTTCCCCCGATCTCCGACTGATCCCTCCAGGAACTCTGACTGTTCGCCCTGCGATCTCTGATTGTGCGCCCCGAGATCTCTGACTGTTCCCCCGCAATCTCCGACTCCCCCCATGATGTCAGACTGTTCCCCCCATAATCTCCGACTGTTCCCCTGCGATCTCCGGCTGTTCACCCTGCGATCTCCGACTGTACCCCCGCAATCTCCGACTCCCCCCGCGATCTCCGACTGTTTCCCCCATAATCTCCGACTGTTCCCCTGCGATCTCCGGCTGTTCACCCTGCGATCTCCGACTGTACCCCCGCAATCTCCGACTCCCCCCGCGATCTCCGACTGTTGCCCCCAAGATCTCCGACTGTTCCCCCGCGATCTCAGATTGTTTCCCCCGCGATCTCCGACTGTTCCCCCGCGATCTCCGACTGTACCCCCGCGAACTCCGACTGTTCCCCCGCGATCTCCGACTGTTACCCCCGCGATCTCCGAATGATGCCACTGTGATCTCTGACTGTTCCCCCACGATCTCCGACTGTTCCCCCGCGATCTCTGACTGTTAAACCCGCGATCTCCGAATGATGCACCCGTGATCTCTGACTGTTCCCCCGTGACCTCCGACTGTTCTCCCGCGATCTCCGACTGCTCCCCCCAAATCTCCGACTGATCCCCCTGTGATCTCCGACTGTTCCCCCGCGATCTCCGACTGTTCCCCCGCGATCTCCGACTGTTCCCCACGCGATCTCCGCCTGTTTCCTCCGCGATCTCCGACTGTTGCCCCCGCGATCTCCGACTGTTCCCCCGCGATCTCCGGCTGTTCCCCCCGATATCCGACATTTCCCCCTCGATCTCCGACTGTTCCCCCCGATCTCCGACTGATATCACCGCGATCTCCAACAGTTCCCCTCATGATCTCCGACTGTTCCCCCGCGATCTCCGGCTGTTTCCACCGCGATCTCCAACTGTTGGCCCCGCGATCTCCGAATGTTCCCCACGCGATCTCCGGCTGTTGCCCCCGTGATCGCCGACTGTTGCCCCCGTGTTCTCCGGCTATTCCCCACGCGATCTCCGGCTGTTCCCCCCGTGAACGCCGACTGTTGCCACTGAGATCTCCGACTGTTCCCCCGCGATCTCCGACTGTACCCCCGCGTACTCCGACTGTTCCCCCGCGATATCCGACTGTTATCCCCGCGATCTCCGAATGATGCCCCTGTGATCTCCGACTGTTCCCCCGTGATCTCCGACTGTTCCCCCGCGATCTCCGACTGTTCCCCCGCGATCTCCGACTGACCACCCCCCCCCCATGATCTCCGACTGTTCTCCCGCGATCTCCGACTGCTCCCCCCGCGATCTCCGACTGATCCCCCTGCGATCTCCGACTGTTCCCCCATGATCTCCGACTGTTCCCCCGCGATCTCCGAATGTTCCCCCCTTGATCTCCGACTGTTCCCCCGCAATCTCCGAATGTTCCCCCGTGATCTCCGAATGTTCCCCCTTCGATCTCCGACTTTTCCCCCCGATCACCGAGTTTTCCACGTTGATCTCCGACTGTTCCCCCGCGATCTCCGACTGTTCCGCCGCGATCTCCGACTGATACCCCCGAAATCTCCGACTAATCCCCCCGCGATCTCTGACTGATCCCCCGCAATCTCCGACTGTTCCCCCCCGATCTCCGACTGATACCCCCACGATCTCCGACTGTTCGCCCGCGATCTCCGACTGTTCCCCCCGATCTCCGACTGATACCCCCACAATCTCCGACTGATCACCCCGCGATCTCCGACTGTTCACCCCGTGATTTCCGACTGTCCCCCCGCGATCTCCGACTCTCCCCGCGATCTCCGACTGTTGCCCCCGCGATCTCCGACTGTTCCCCCGCGATCTCAGACTGTTTCCCCCGCGATCTCCGACTGTTCCCCCGCGATCTCCGACTGTACCTCCGCGAACTCCGACTGTTCCCCCGTGATCTCCGACTGTTACCCCCGCGATCTCCGAATGATGCCACTTTGATCTCTGACTGTTCCCCCGCGATCTCTGACTGTTAAACCCGCGATCTCCGAATGATGCCCCCGTGATCTCTGACTGTTCCCCCGCGATCTCCAACTGTTCTCCCGTGATCTCCGACTGCTCCCCTCAAATCTCCGACTGATCCCCCTGCGATCTCCAACTGTACCCCCGCGAACTCCGACTGTTCCCCCGCGATCTCCGACTGTTACCCCCGTGATCTCCGAATGATGCCACTGTGATCTCTGACTGTTCCCCCGCGATCTCCGACTGTTCCCCCGCGATCTCTGACTGTTAAACCCGCGATCTCCGAATGATGCCCCCGTGATCTCTGACTGTTCCCCCGCGATCTCCAACTGTTCTCCCGCGATCTCCGACTGCTCCCCCCAAATCTCCGACTGATCCCCCTGCGATCTCCGACTGTTCCCCCGCGATCTCCGACTTTTCCCCCGCGATCTCCGACTGTTCCCCACGCGATCTCCGACTGTTCCCCCGCGATCTCAGACTGTTCTCCCCGCGATCTCCGGCTGTACCCCCGCGAACTCCGACTGTTCTCCCCCAATCTCCGACTGATACCCCCGCGATCTCCGACTGTTCCCCCGCGATCTCCGACTGTTCTCCCGCAATCTCCGACTGTACCCCCCAATCTCCGAATGATACACCCGCAATCTCCGACTGTATCCCCGCGATCTCCGACTGACCCCACCCGGCGATCTCCGACTGTTCCCCCGCGATCTCCGACTTTTCCCCCGCGATCTCCGACTGTTCGCCCGCTTTCTCCGACTGTTCCCCCCGCGATCTCCGACTGTTGCCCCCGCGATCTCCGACAGTTCCCCCGTGATCTCAGACTGTTCCCCCTGTGATCTCCGACTGTTCCCCCTGATATCCGACATTTCCCCCTCGATCTCTGACTGTTACCCCCGTGATCTCCGGCTGTTACCCCGCGATCTCTGGCTGTTCCCCCCACGATCTCCGACTGTTGCCCCCGCGATCTCCGGCTGTTCCCCCCGCGATCTCCGACTGTTCCCCCGCGATCTCCGACTGTTTCCCCCATGATCTCCGACTGTTCCCCCACGATCTCCGACTATTTCCCCTGCGAACTCCGACTGTTCGCCCTCAATCTCCGACTGTTTCCCCCGCGAACTCCGACTGTTCGCCCCGTGATCTCAGTCTGTTCGCCCCGAGATCTCCGACTGTTCCCCCATGATGTCAGACTATTCCCCCGCGATCTCCGGCTGTTCACCTCGCGATCTCCGCCTGTTCACCCAGTGATCTCCGACTGTTGCCCCCGCGATCTCCGACACTTCCCCCGTGATCTCAGACTGTTCCCCCTGCGATCTCCGACTGTTCACGCGATCTCCGGCTGTTCACCTTGCGATCTCCGCCTGTTCACCCAGTGATCTCCGACTGTTGCCCCCACGATCTCCGACAGTTCCCCCGTGATCTCAGACTGTTCCCCCTGTGATCTCCGACTGTTCCCCCTGATATCCGACATTTCCCCCTCGATCTCTGACTGATACCACCGCAACCTCCGACAGTACCCCTCGTGATCTCCGACTGTTCCCCTGTGATCTCCGGCTGTTTCCACTGCGATCTCCGACTGTTGCCCCCGCGTTCTCCGGCTGTTCCCCACGCGATCTTCGGCTGCTACACCCGCGATCTCCGACTGTTGCCCCTGAGATCTCCGACTGTTCCCCCGCGATCTCTGACTGTTCCCCCTGCGATCACCGACTGTTCCCCCGCGATCTCCGACTGTACCCCCGCGATCTCCGACTGTACCCCCGTGAACTCCGACTGTACCCCCGTGATCTCCGATTGTTACACCCTCGATCTCCGACTGTTCTCCCGTGATCTCCGACTGCTCCCCCGCAATCTCCGACTGTTTTCCCTGATCTCCGACTGATACCCCCGCGATCTCCAACTGCTCCCCTGCAATCTCTGACTCTATCCCCAATCTCCGACTGATACCGCCGCGATCTCCGACTGTTCCCCCATGAACTCTGACTGTTCGCCCGTGATCTCCGTCTGTTCGCCCGTGATCTCCGACTGTACCCCAGCGAACTCCGACTCCCCCACGATGTCTGACTGCTGCCCCCGCGTTCTCCGACTGTTCCCCCTGCGATCTCCGGCTGTTCCCCCCGCGATCTCCGAATGTTGCCCCTGAGATCTCCGACTGTCTCCCCGCGATCTCCGACTGTTCCCCCGCGATCTCCGACTGTTCCTCCGTGATCTCTGGCTGTTCCCCCCGATATCTGACATTTCCCCCTCAATCTCCGGCTGTTCCCCCCGCGATCTCCGAATGTTTCCCCCTCAATCTCCGACTGTCTCCCCGCGATCTCCGACTGTTCCCCCGCGATCTCCGACTGTTCCCCCTGATATCCGACATTTCCCCCTCGATCTCCGACTGTCTCCCCACGATCTCCGACTGTTCCCCTGCGATCTCTGACTGATCCCCCGGGATCTCCGACTGTTCCCCCGCGGTCTCTGATGTTCCCCCGCGATCTCCGTCTGTTTCCCCGTGATCTCCGAATGTTCCCCCCTCTATCTCCGATTGTTCCCCCCGATCACCGACTTTTCCACGTTGATCTCCGACTGTTCCCCGATCTCCGACTGATAACCCCGCGATCTCCGACAGTTCCCCCTCGATCCCCGACTGATACCCCCAAAATCGCCGAGTAATCCCCCCGCGATCTCTGACTGATACCCCCACGATCTCCGACTAATACCCCCGCGCTCTCTGACTGATCCCCCCCCGTGATCTCTGACTGTTCCCCCGCGATCTCTGACTGTAACCCCGCGAACTCTGACTGTTCGCCCGCGATCTCCGACTGTTCGCCCCGAGATTTCCGACTGTTCCCCCGCAGTCTCTGACTCCCCCCGCAATCTCCGACTGTTCCCCCGCGATCCCCGACTGTTCCCCCCGCAATCTCCGACACCCCCCACCGCGATCTCCGACTGTTCCCCCGCGATCACCGACTGTTCCCCCCGCAATCTCCGACTCCCCCCGCGATCTCCGACTGTTCCCCCGCGATCTCCGACTGTTCCCCCGCAATCTCCGACTGTTCCCCCGCGATCTCCGGCTGTTCACCCCACTATCTCCGCCTGTTCCCCCCGCGATCTCCAACTGTTGCCCCCGCGATCTCTGATTGTTCCCCCGTGATCTCAGACTGTTGCCCCCGCGATCTCCGACTGTTCCCCCCGATATCCGACAGTTCCCCTCGTGATCTCCGACTGTTCCCCCGCGATATCCGGCTGTTTTCACCGCGATCTCTGACTATTGCCCTCGCATTCTCCAGCTGTTCCCCACGCGATCTCCGGCTGTTCCCCCCGCGATCTCCGACTGTTGCCATTGAGATCTCCGACTGTTCCCCGCGATCTCTGACTGTTCCCCTTGCGATCACCGACTGTTCCCCCATGATCTGTGACTGTACCCCCGCGAACTCCGACTGTTCCCCCGCGATCTCCGACTGTTACACCCGCGAACTCCGACTGTTCCCCCGCGATCTCCGACTGTTACCCCTGCGATCTCCAAATGATGCCCCTGTGATCTCCGACTGTTGCCCCGCGATCTCCGACAGTTACCCTGCGATCTCCGACTGTACCCCCGCGATCTCCAACTGACCCCCCACCGTGATCTCCGACTGTTCTCCCGCGATCTCCGACTGTTCCCCCGCGATCTCCGACTCCCCCACGATGTCTGACTGTTGCCCCCGCGTTCTCTGACTGTTCCCCCTGCGATCTCCGGCTGTTCCCCCCGCGATCTCCGAATGTTGCCCCTGAGATCTCCGACTGTCTCCCCGCGATCTCTGACTGTTCCCCCTGCGATCACCGACTGTTCCGCCGCGATCTCCGACTGTTACCCCCGCGATCTCCGAATGATGTCCCTGTGATCTCCGACTGTTACCCCCGCGATCTCCGAATGATGTCCCTGAGATCTCCGACTGTCCCCGCGCGATCTCTGACTGTTCCCCCGCGATCTCCGACTGACACCCCCCTCGATCTCCGACTGTTCCCCCGTGATCTCCGACTTTACCCTCGCGATCTCCGACTGACCCCCCGTGATCTCCGACTGCTGCCCCCGCGATCTCCGACTGAACCCCCCGCGATCTCTGACTGACCCCCCCCCCGATCTCCGACTGTTCCCCCGCGATCTCCGACTGACCCCCCCCGATCTCTGACTGTTGCCCCTGCGTTCTCCGGCTGTTACCCCGCGATCTCCGACTGTTCCCCCGCGATCTCCGACTGTTCCCCCGCGATCTCCGACTGTTCCCCCGTGATCTCTGACTCTCCCCGCGAAATCCGACTGTTCGCCCGCGAAATCCGACTGTTCCACCGCGATCCCCGACTGACCCCCCCCGATCTCCGAATGATGCCCCTGTGATCTCCGACTGTTGCCCCGCGATCTCCGACAGTTACCCCGCGATCTCCGACTGTACCCCCGCGATCTCCAACTGAGCCCCCACCGTGATCTCCGACTGTTCTCCCGCGATCTCCGACGGTTCCCCCGCGATCTCCGACTCCCCCACGATGTCTGACTGTTGCCTCCGCGTTCTCTGACTGTTCCCCCTGCGATCTCCGACTGACCCCCCCGCGATCTCCGACTGCTGCCCCCGCGATCTCCGACTGAACATCCCGCGATCTCTGACTGACCCCCCCCCCTGATCTCCGACTGTTCCCCCGCGATCTCCGACTGACCCCCCCCCCCGATCTCCGACTGTTGCCCCTGCGTTCTCCGGCTGTTCCCCCGCGATCTCCGACTGTTCCCCCGCGATCTCCGACTGTTCCCCCGCGATCTCCGACTGTTCCCCCGCGATCTCCGACTGTTCCCCCGTGATCTCTGGCTGTTCCCCCCGATATCCGACATTTCCCCCTCAATCTCCGACTGTCTCCCCGCGATCTCCGACTGTTCCCCCGCGATCTCCGACTGTTCCCCCCGATATCCGACATTTCCCCCTCGATCTCCGACTGTCTCCCCACGATCTCCGACTGTTCCCCTGCGATCTCTGACTGATCCCCCGGGATCTCCGACTGTTCCCCCCTCTATCTCCGATTGTTCCCCCCGATCACCGACTTTTCCACGTTGATCTCCGACTGTTCCCCGATCTCCGACTGATAACCCCGCGATCTCCGACAGTTCCCCCTCGATCCCCGACTGATACCCCCAAAATCGCCGACTAATCCCCCCGCGATCTCTGACTGATCCCCCGCGATCTCCGACTAATACCCCCGTGATCTCTGACTGATCCCCCGCGATCTCCGACTGTACCCCCGATCTCCGACTGATACCCCCACGATCTCCGACTAATACCCCCGCGATCTCTGACTGATCCCCCGCGATCTCCGACTAATACCCCCGCGATCACTGACTGATCCCCCCCCCGTGATCTCTGACTGTACCCCCCGATCTCCGACAGATACCCCCACGATTTCCGACTGATCCCCCGCGAACTCCGACTGTTCCCCCGCGATCTCTGACTCTCCCTGCGAAATCCGACTGTTCGCCCGCGATCTCCGACTGTTCCCCCCGATCTCCGACTCCCCCCGCGATCTCCGACTGTTCCCTCGCGAACACCGACTGTTCCCCACGCAATCCCCGACTGTTCCCCCGCGATCTCCAGCTGTTCACCCCGCTATCTCCGCCTGTTCCCCCCGCGATCTCCGACTGTTCCCCCGCGATCTCCGACTGTTCCCCCGTGATCTCTGGCTGTTCCCCCTGATACCCGACATTTCCCCCTCAATCTCCGACTGTCTCCCCGTGATCTCCGACTGTTCCCCCGTGATCTCTGGCTGTTCCCCCCGATATCCGACATTTCCCCCTCAATCTCCGACTGTCTCCCCACGATCTCCGACTGTTCCCCCGCGATCTCCGACTGTTCCCCCCGATATCCGACATTTCCCCCTCGATCTCCGACTGTCTCCCCACGATCTCCGACTGTTCCCCTGCGATCTCTGACTGATCCCCCGGGATCTCCGACTGTTCCCCCGCGATCTCTGATCTTCCCCCGTGATCTCCGAATGTTCCCCCCTCTATCTCCGATTGTTCCCCCCGATCACCGACTTTTCCACGTTGATCTCCGACTGTTCCCCGATCTCCGACTGATAACCCCGCGATCTCCGACAGTTCCCCCTCGATCCCCGACTGATACCCCCAAAATCGCCGACTAATCCCCCCGCGATCTCTGACTGATCCCCCGCGATCTCCGACTGTACCCCCCGATCTCCGACTGTACCCCCCAATCTCCGACTGATACCCCCACGATCTCCGACTAATACCCCCGCGATCACTGACTAATCCCCCCGCGATCTCTGACTGATCACCCGCGATCTCCGACTGTACCCCCAGATCTCCGACAGATACCCCCACGATTTCCGACTGATCCCCCGCGATCTCTGACTCTCCCCGCGAAATCCGACTGTTCGCCCGCGATCTCCGACTGTTCCCCCCGATCTCCGACTGATCCCCCCATGAACACCAACTGTTCACCACCGATCTCCGACTGTTGCCCCTGCGTTCTCCGGCTGATCCCCACAGGATCTCTGGCTGTTCCCCCCGTGATCTCTGACAGTTCCTCCCTCGATCGCCGACTGTTCCCCCGCGATCTCCGACTGTTCCCACGCGATCTCCAACTTTACCCTCGCGATCTCCGACTGACCCCCCCGCGATCTCCGACTGCCCCCGCGATCTCCGACTGTTTCCCCGTGATCTCCAAATGTTCTCCCCTCGATCTCCGATTGTTCCCCCCGATCACCGACTTTTCCACGTTGATCTCCGACTGTTCCCCCAATCTCCGACTGTTCGCCCGCGATTTCCGACTGTTCCCCCCGCGATCTCCGACTGTTCCTCCGTGATCTCCGACTGTTCCCCCCGCGATCTCCGACTGTTCCCCCCGCGATCTCCGACTGTTCCTCCGTGATCACCGACTCCCCCGCGAACTCCGACTATTCGCCCGCGATCTCCGACTGTTCCCCCCGATCTCCGACTGATCCCCCCATGAACACCAACTGTTCACCACCGATCTCCGACTGTTGCCCCTGCGTTCTCCGGCTGATCCCCACAGGATCTCTGGCTGTTCCCCCCGTGATCTCTGACAGTTCCTCCCTCGATCGCCGACTGTTCCCCCGCGATCTCCGACTGTTCCCACGCGATCTCCAACTTTACCCTCGCGATCTCCGACTGACCCCCCCGCGATCTCCGACTGCCCCCGCGATCTCCGACTGTTTCCCCGTGATCTCCAAATGTTCTCCCCTCGATCTCCGATTGTTCCCCCCGATCACCGACTTTTCCACGTTGATCTCCGACTGTTCCCCCAATCTCCGACTGTTCGCCCGCGATTTCCGACTGTTGCCCCCGCGATCTCCGACTGTTCCTCCGTGATCTCCGACTGTTCCCCCCGCGATCTCCGACTGTTCCCCCCGCGATCTCCGACTGTTCCTCCGTGATCACCGACTCCCCCGCGAACTCCGACTATTCGCCCGCGATCTCCGACTGTTCCCCCGCGATCTCCGACTGTTCCCCCCGCGATCTCCGACTGTTCCCCCCGCGATCTCCGACTGTTCCTCCGTGATCACCGACTCCCCCGCGAACTCCGACTATTCGCCCGCGATCTCCGACTGTTCCCCCGCGATCTCCGACTGTTCACCACCGATCTCCGACTGTTGCCCCTGCGTTCTCCGGCTGATCCCCACAGGATCTCTGGCTGTTCCCCCCGCGATCTCTGACTGTTCCTCCCTCGATCTCCGACTGTTCCCCCGCGATCTCCGACTGTTCCCACGCGATCTCCAACTTTACCCTCGCGATCTCCGACTGACCCCCCCGCGATCTCCGACTGCCCCCGCGATCTCCGACTGTTTCCCCGTGATCTCCAAATGTTCTCCCCTCGATCTCCGATTGTTCCCCCTGATCACCGACTTTTCCACGTTGATCTCCGACTGTTCCCCCAATCTCCGACTGTTCGCCCGCGATTTCCGACTGTTCCCCCCGCGATCTCCGACTGTTCCTCCGTGATCTCCGACTGTTCCCCCCGCGATCTCCGACTGTTCCCCCCGCGATCTCCGACTGTTCCTCCGTGATCACCGACTCCCCCGCGAACTCCGACTATTCGCCCGCGATCTCCGACTGTTCCCCCGCGATCTCCGACTGTTCCCCCCGCGATCTCCGACTGTTCCTCCGTGATCACCGACTCCCCCGCGATCTCCGACTGTTCCCCCGCGATCTCCGACTGTTCCCCCGATCTCCGACTGTTCGCCCACGATCGCCGAATGTTCCCCCCGCTAACTCCGACTGTTCCCCCCGCTAACTCCGACTGTTCCCCCCGCGATCTCCGACTGTTCCTCCCGCGATCTCCGACTGTTCCCCCCGCGATCTCCGACTGTTCCCCCCGCGATCTCCGACTGTTCCCCCCGTGATCTCCGACTGTTCCCCCCATGATCTCCGACTGTTCCCCCGCGATCTCCGACTGTTCCCCCGCAATCTCCGACTCCCCCCGCAATCTCCGACTGTTCCCCCGCGATCCCCGCCTGTTCCCCCCGCAATCTCCGACTCCCCCCGCGATCTCCGACTGTTCCCCCGCAATCTCCGACTGTTACCCCCGCAATCTCCGACTCCCCCCGCGATCTCCGACTGTTCCCCCGCGATCTCCGACTGTTTCCCCCGTAATCTCCGACTGTTCCCCCGCGATCTCCGGCTGTTCACCCCACTATCTCCGCCTGTTCCCCCCGCGATCTCCAACTGTTGCCCCCGCGATCTCTGACTGTTCCCCCGTGATCTCAGACTGTTGCACCCGCGATCTCCGACTGTTCCCCCCGATATCCGACAGTTCCCCTCGTGATCTCCGACTGTTCCCCCGCGATATCCGGCTGTTTTCACCGCGATCTCTGACTATTGCCCTCGCATTCTCCAGCTGTTCCCCACGCAATCTCCGACTGTTGCCATTGAGATCTCCGACTGTTCCCCGCGATCTCTGACTGTTCCCCTTGCGATCACCGACTGTTCCCCCATGATCTGCGACTGTACCCCCGCGAACTCCGACTGTTCCCCCGCGATCTCCGACTGTTACCCCTGCGATCTCCAAATGATGCCCCTGTGATCTCCGACTGTTCCCCCGCAATCTCCAACAGTTCCCCCGCGATCTCCGACTGTACCCCCGCGATCTCCAACTGACCCCCCACCGTGATCTCCGACTGTTCTCCCGCGATCTCCGACTGCTCCCCCCACGATCTCCGACTGATCCCCCTGCGATCTCCGCCTGTTCCCCCGCGATCTCCGACTGTTGTCCCCGCGTTCCATGGCTGTTCCCCACGCGATCTCCGGCTGTTCCCCACGCGATCTCCGAATGTTGCCCCTGCGATCATCGGCTGTTCCCCCCGCGATCTCTGAATGATGTCGCTGTGATCTCCGATTGTTCCCCCGCGATCTCCGACTGACCCCCCCCGCGATCTCCGACTGACCCCCCCCGCGATCTCCGACTTTACCCTCGCGATCTCCGACTGAATCCCACGCGATCTCCGACTGTTCCTCCATGATCACCGACTCCCCCGCGAACTCCGACTGTTCGCCCGTGATCTCCTACTGTTCCCCCGCGATCTCCGACTGTTCCCCCGCAATCTCCGACTCCCCCCGCGATCTCCAACTGTTCCCCCGCGAACTCCGACTGTTCCCCCCGCAATCCCCGACTGTTCCCCCGCGATCTCCGGCTGTTCACCCCGCTATCTCCGCCTGTTCCCCCCGCGATCTCCGACTGTTGCCCCCGCGATCTCTGACTGTTCCCCCGTGATCTCAGACTGTTGCCCCCGCGATCTCCGACATTTCCCCCTCGATCTCCGACTGTTCCCCCGATCTCCGACTGATATCACAGCGATCTCCGACAGTTCCCCTCGTGCTCTCCGACTGTTCCCCCGCGATCTCCGGCTGTTTTCACCGCGATCTCCGACAGTTTCCCCCGCGATCTCCGAATGTTCCCCACGCGATCTCCGGCTGTACCCCCTGCGATCTCCGACTGTTGCCCCCGCGTTCTCCAGCTGTTCCCCACGCGATCTCCGGCTGTTCACCCCACGATCTCCGACTGTTGCCATTGAGATCTCCGACTGTTCCCCCGCGATCTCTGACTGTTCCCCTTGCGATCACCGACTGTTCCCCCATGATCTGCGACTGTACCCTCGCGAACTCCGACTGTTCCCCCGCGATCTCCGACTGTACCCCCGCGATCTCCAACTGACCCCCCCCGTGATCTCCGACTGTTCTCCCGCGATCTCCGACTGCTCCCCCCACGATCTCCGACTGATCCCCCTGCGATCTCCGACTGTTCCCCCGCGATCTCCGACTTTTCCCCCGATCTCCGACTGATACCACCGCGATCTCCGACTGTTCCCCCACGATCTCCGACTGTTCCCCGCGATCACCGATTGTTCCCCCTGCGATCTCCGACTGTTCCCCGCGATCACCGATTGTTCCCCCCGATCTCCGACTGATACCCCCACAATCTCCGACTGATCCCCCGCAATCTCTGACTGTTCACCCCGTGATCTCCGACTGTTCCCCGCGATCTCCGACTCTCCCCATGAACTCCGACTGTTCACCCGCGATCTCCGACTGTTCTCCCGCGATCTCCGACTGTTTCCCCGCGATCTCCGACTGTTCCCCCGCGATCTCTGACTGTTCCCCCCGCGATCTCCGACTGTTTCCCTGCGATCTCCGACTTTTCCCCCTTGATCTCCGACTGTTCCCCCCGATCTCCGACTGATACCACCGCGATCTCCGACTGTTCCCCCGCGATCTCCGACTGTTCCCCGCGATCTCCGGCTGTTCCCCCGATCTCCGACTGATACCTCCACAATCTCCGACTGATCCCCACGAACTCCGACTGTTCACCCGCGATCTCCGACTGTTCACCCGCGATCTCCGACTGTTCGCCCCGCGGTCTCCGACTGTTCCCCTGCTATCTCCGACTGTTCCCCCATGATCTCCGACTGACCCCCGTGATCTCCGACTGTTCACCCGCGATCTCCGACTGTTCCCCCCACAATCTACGACTCCCCCACCCCGCGCGAGCTCACTAAGCCGCCCCCTCGCCTCTCCTTTCCCATCTCCTTGTAAATATCAGGGCCAGAATGTGGGTTGACGAATCTATACATTGGGAAGGTTGAAGAACTTAAGCCTAGAAATTCGTGACGCCACAAATGCTGCTGATGACACCACGGGCCGGTATTAACTTTCGCTGAAAATGGTGGCGCTGGGAGGACCGAAAAATTGGCGCTGGGGACTAATTAACATTGGCCCAGCGCTAAACTCACTGTGCAACACCGTCCTGGTGGCGTTCATCCCAGCAGGGGCTCCCAATGTAGCGTGGCCGTAGCTAAAATATCCTGCTCTGAAAGCGAGGCTGTCATTTTAGAAAGCAGTTCGCTTTCTTAAAGGGGAACTGTCTTCTACAATGAAAAAAATAAAAATCATGTAAAAATAGGCAGTTGTTAGCCCTTACAGCTCAACTGCCTTCTGAAAAAAAAATTAAAAATAATTCCCAAATAGGAGTCTTCAGCTCTTAAAGCTGAATTGCCTTCCGCACCTAAAAAAAGGGAAAGTTGCATCAGCACTAACACAAATGGCTCAGCAAGCCAGGGAAGGGGCACCCAGGGTCTCGCACACAGCACTCCAGCTTTGTGCAGGGGGTCAACACTGCAAGGGAGGTTCTCTACCCACAGAGGCCAGGAGGCCCTCCAGAAAGAACAATGTGGGACCAGTTACCGAGGCCGTCACTGCCAGCAGTGTCGCCCCCACCACCTGGCTCCAGTGCCCAAAGAAACTTCATGACCTCAGACCACTGGTCAAGGTCAGTGAATGCATCATCAAAAGCTGTCTCCTACCAACTGCACCCCTAGCCTCACACATTGCTCAAAGCACGACTCCCCCACCAATCACTCACCTACCAACAATCTGTACCAAACACGAGGCACATCTTCCATTCCTAGCCTCACCTCATCCCCTTGGAGGAGATGGTGCTGGCCATATTTGGCAGGGGTATGGCTGAGCCCTTGGCCAGCAGTGGGGCTGGAAGGATACAAGATATTGGTTATCCTCATATGTTATCCTCCTTCTTGCATGCACCTCTTGCTTTCCCGCCCTCCCCTCACCACAACTGCCACCCTTGTGCCTTCCTCATTTTACACACCCAAGAAATGCAGCCTGCCCAGCCAATGGTTGACCAAGAGGAAGAGAAGACAGAAGAAGAAGAAGAAGAAGGAAGGAAGGAAGGAGGAAGGAGGAGGAGGAGGAGGAGGAGGAGGAGGAGGAGGAGGAGAAGGAGAAGAAGAAGAAGAAGAAGACACCGTCACTCGATTTCACACTCGCAGACACCAGCTCCTCGCGGTCGAACAGCAAGGCCATTTGCAGTGTACCCCACTGAAAGTCAGCAGCCTTCCACCAGCCATGCTGCAGCCACTGGGGTAGCGCTGCATGACATCAGTAGGATAAGCAAATGCAGACACAAAACAGTCACTAAGGGAATGCAGTGTGCTGATGAGTTGATTTCTTGATGTCATATTGGATGGATGGATGTACAAAGTTGGATTGGAAAGTTTGCTTTGTGGTGGCTTTTATTTCAGCATTGTGGCCAAGAGGACACTGTGATGGTCAGTAACAGAGGGAAGGTAAGGTGTGGGACAAATGTTGAAAAGAGGAATTGGGGTTGTGGTCACTGGTATCGCAGGCAGATGATTCCATCCTGGATATCCTGGCCAGAAAGGGGCTGCCTGGGTTGTGTCCTTCCTTCTGCTTCCTCCCCTTCTGCGTCTTCCTCTTCCCTCTGCGAGCTGATGCTGTGAATCTGAAATAAAAGTATAAAATGCTGGAAATGCTCAGCAGGTCAGGCAGCATCTCGACCTGAGATGTGAATTCTGTTTCTCTCTCCACGGATGCTGCCTGACCTGCTGAGTATTTGCAGCATTTTCTGTCTTCTTAGAGGGCTTCCTTTATCATCCGAGGCCTTGCAAGCATCCAGCAGCACTCCCTGTACACTTAAAAAACTTTTAACATGTATTACACCAAGCCACTGCTTCAATAAAATCAAAAAAAATCCAGTCCAAAAGCTTAAATCCAAACTTACCTGAAAGATGTGTGTGTCCCTTTAAGAGGTGCTGACAGCACCTCTGTCAGTCTGCTGAACGCTGGGTTTTCATGGCGAGCTTAGGACCCAGTGCTGAACTCAGCGTTAAGGTTGAAGTTCGCTGAGGTGACATTAACATCTACTGGGCTAGCGCTGCTATCGGCAGATCGCAGCAGTAACTCGTGGCGGTAAGAGGCCCAATTTCTAGGCCTTGGTGTCTCAGCAGGGGAGTGACGGGTGTAAAATTACTCCTTCAGCAAATCAGACAAAGAATTGGTTGCCATATTTGTTTCTCTCCTTGAGTCAAACCCAAAATACAATGCAATGCTTGTACAGAAGATTAAGGAGTAACCTAATTGAGGTGTTTAAGATGATTAGAGGAGTTGATAGGGTAGATAGAGAGAAACTATTTCCTCTGGTGGGGGAGTCTGGGACAAGGGGGCATAACCTTAAAATTAGAGCTAGGCCGTTCAGGGGTGATGTCAGAAAGCACTTCTTCACACAAAGGGTAGTGGAAATCTGGAACTCTCTCCCCCAAAAAGCTGTTGAGGCTGGGGGGGGGGGCAACTGAAAATTTCAAATCTGAGATCGATAGATTTGTGTTAGGCAAGAGTATCAAGGGATATGGAGTTAAGATACAGATCAGCCATGAGCTAATTGAATGGTGGAACAGGTTGGAGGGGCTGAATGGTCTACTCCTGTTCCTATGTTCCAATTACAGAGGAACCTCCATTACATATCACATTGGAGGGGACAACCCCTTCCCACAGTGGATAATGGAAATGGATGGTCAAGTGTCTGAAAATGTTGCTGTTATATCTAAAGTATGGTGACACTGCTGCCACAGGAATGAATATAAAATCATTTAATACATTCCAAACTAGGTGGAATTTAATCTTTATTGGGATGTGAAATTGAGTTACGTTAGGCAGGAGGAGATTGTGTCCCACTCAAAGCCTCACTCAAACCTCTGCTGCCCGTGTCCTAACTCGCACCAAGTCCCATTCACCCATCACCCCTGTGCTCGCTGACCTACATTGCCTCCCGGTCCAGTAATGCCTCGATTTTAAAATTCTCATTCTTGTTTACCAGTTCCTCCATGGCCTCACCCCTGACTATCTCTGTAACCTCCACCAGTCCTATAACCATCCGAGATCTATACTCTCCTCCAAATCTGGCCTCTTGCAGCATCCCCGATTTTAATCACTCCACCATTGGCGGCCGTGCCTTCAGCTGCCTGGGCCCTAAGCTCTGGAATTCCCTCCCTAAACCTCTCCGCCTCACTCTCCTCCTTTAAGATGCTCCTTAAAACCTACCTCTTTGACCAAGCTGTCCTAATATCTCTTTATGTAGCTCGGAGTCAAATTTTGTTTCTTAATGCTCCTGTGAAGCGCCTTGGGATGTTTTTGTATGTTAAAGGCACTATATAAATTGCAAGTTGTTGTTGTTGTCCTGTGATAATGCTGGTGGATAATTGAGAAGGTGGATAATTGGAACATAGCTAATGGAGGTTCCACTCTATTACACTGTTTTCTAATAAATCATCTACTTAGAAAGCGTGTAAACCTCTTGTACAAAATTTGCAGTTTAAATGATAAAAATGAGCCCAGCCAGGAACCTGAGTAACACTCTGGCGGCTTTAAAAAAAAAAGCCAACTTGGTTGAACCTGGAACTTTCCTTTAATTTTATCTTCTTCTCGGACCCCAGTTGAGATACGCAGAAACAGTACCGAGGCTGATGCTCGTGTGGGCAGAGTGAGGTGTATTGAGTGAGCAAATCCAGTCGGAGATTAGAAACTCATTCACAGCCACAGTTGAAGCAGTAAGTGTTCATGTGTCAGGAAAAGGAAGATGGCAAGATGGCGACCTTGGACCGGGGGTTGTCATGGCATCAGCAGACGGGAAGAAAGGGGTTTTATTGGCAAATGATACATTCTGTTTTACTGGAATACAATACTCCAGTGTATAAATTATCTGTAGAATTATAGAAGGTGAGGAATGAATAATAGGGCTGTAATTACCCTAGGGCTTGAGATGACATCATAAGCCTTGAGAATGAAGCTCAGGTGGTTTATTGAGGTTGTGTGACCTTAAAGATTAAATTACAGCTCTATACCCATTCTCTCAATCTATAGTTTTTTTTATAAGGGACACTACAATCGCAGTGAAATGAAACTACCTTTAGAACTGCTTTCATTATCTGAGACTATAGTGTGTCTGATAGAGCATGAGTATAAGAGTACCATTTGATCTCATGCTCCCGTGACCTTTAGAAACCATCTGAGCTTTGTTCTAATGGCTTAGGATGCGAAGATAAATGGAAAGAGCTCTTTCTGGGGGCATTGGCTAGTAGCGTTCCACACAGTCTGCTGTAGGACCACGCCGCACCCCACCCCCGCCCACTCCCAGTTCACACAATTCATAAGCAATGTGAAGGAGAATACTTCCTGTAATCATATTCGTCAAAATTTTACATAGAAATACATAGGGCTGGATTTTATGAATGGAGACATGTTGGAGGCGGGACTGCTGCTTGCCGGGTTTTAGTCCCACCTCCAGCGATGTCTGGCCAACCCACGCTATTTTCCCTTGATTGACCTTGTTAAGCCCGCCCTGCGGGCTTAGCCAGCCAATTAATGGAAAGCCGGTGACAGATGACGTCAGCGAGTGACGTTTCATCTGTCGAGATTTTTTGACAGATGAATTGTCAGTGTTTGACAGCTCTGTGAAGCTGTCAAACACTGACAATCTGTCTTCTAAGGTGAGACCTGGGACACAGGCTCACTCAGAGATCTCTCCTGAGCAGAAAGCAGAAGGCTGCTGTATCTGAGAATGCAGCGGCCATTCTGCTTTCTCTGCCGTGGAGATGAGGCAGCTCCGCAGCCTAAAGGGTTAAAGCCTGGAGGAAGAAGCAAAGGTAAGTAAACTTCTTAGAACACTTTACATTCACCTCACACACTTACCTCTCCACACTTGCACCCATCACTCACCTCCACAGCGGACATTTCGGCCCCTCAGACCCCCGCAGACCCACTGCCTGCCTCGCTGACCCTGGCGAGGTTCGGAGCCGTCGGGAAGCCCACATTTTAGGGCTCAAAATGGGGAAAAGCCAAAAAACTGCCTGTTAACTACCTGTTAACAGGCAGTTAATTGGCACCAATCCCCTTCCCGCCTTGAGGAAACAGGTCCCTGCGCAAGTCGGAGACCCGCCTCCTGGGAAGATGGCACGGAGGCGGGTTGGGAGCGGGATGGGTACCCGCTCCCAGATTCTGCCATTTTCCCGGCAGTCCCGCCTCCATTCCAGCCTCCCCAGCACTGGGAAAATTCCCCCCATAGAGTCTACAGCACAGAAACAGGCCATTCGGCCCAACGGGTCTATGCCGGTGTTTATGCTCCACACCAGCCTCCTCTCATCCTTTTTCATCTCACCCTATCAGCATATCCTTCTATTCCTTTCTCCCTCATGTACTTATCTAGCTTCCCCTTAAATGTATCTATGCTATTCACCTTAACTAGTCCCTGTGGTAGCGAGTTCCACATTCTCACCACTCTCTGGGTAATCAAGTTTCTCCTGAATTCCCTATTGGATTTCTTAGTGACTATCTTAGATTTATATCCCCCAGTTTTGGTCTCCCCCACAAGTGGAAATATTTTCTCTACATCTACCCTATCGAACTCCTTCATAATGTTAAAGACCTCGATCAGGTCACCCCTCAGCCTTCACTTTTCTAGAGAAAAGAACACCAACCTGTTCAATCTTTCAAAATTTGCTGATGATTCCAAGTTATGTAGTGACAAATGGGAGACTAATGGCATTCAAGGAGATTGGGGCCAATCAAGCAGATGGGTTGAGAAATGGCAGGTGGATTATAATGTGGATAAATACAAAATAATGCCATTTGCGACAGGAAAACAGAAGTGTGAGCTCGGCACACCATGGATGGGTGTCCACTAGCAAAGGGTGGAGAAGAAAAAGGATGTGATCATTTGTGGGTCAGCAAAGGGTTCCGGTCAATCAGAAGCTGCTATTCACAACGCTAATCAAATGTCAGGAGAGGTCTTGAAACCGATTGCTTATATAAGATTACGCCTCCAACATTGAGAGATCAGGTTAAGGGGTGATTAGTTGATGTGTTTAAAAGAAAAAAGAGATAGACTTGCATTTCTATAGCGCCTTTCACGACCACCGGACGTCTCAAAGCGCTTTACAGCCAATGAAGTACTTTTGAAGTGGAGTCACTGTTGTAATGTAGGAAAAATGGCAGCCAATTTGCGCACAGCAAGCTCCCACAAACAGCAATGTGATAATGATCAGATCATCTGTTTTTGTTATATTGGTTGAGGGATAAATATTGGCCAGGACACCAGGAATAACTCGCCTGCTCTTCTTCGAAATATTGCCATGGGATCTTTTACATCCACTTGAGAGAGCAGACGGGGCCTCGGTTTAACGTCTCATCCAAAAGACAGCACCTCTGACAGTGCAGCACTAAGATAATGAAGGGAATTCACAGGGTAAGTAGGTAAAGTGGGGACTGACTTTTCCCTCTAGTTGAGGGAAGCCTGAACAAGGGGACACAATCTTGGAGTTCAAGCTATGCTGGCTAAAAACGAATCCCAGAAAACGTCTTCACACAAAGGGTTGTGAGAAGGTGAAAGAAACTGACCCTGAAAGCTAAGATGAGGAACCAAATGAAGTGGTTAAAACTGAGATGAAGTAACATATTCAGAGTTATGGAGAAAGGGCAGGGAATTGAGGTTAAAGAAGTGTGGCTAATGAAATGGTACAGCAGGCTAGATGGCCAAATGGCCTCCTTCTGTTCTCATTTTCCCGTATTTCCAGGATGATGCAAATGTCATAGAGTCCATGACAGAATGAATGATTATGGAGTGTCGAAGGAGTTGACCTAATGGGCCCAAATGGCTATTTCTCATTTATGGAACCATAAAAGTTTACACCATAGAAGGCCATTCAGCCTGTCTGAGCCAGCTCTTTGCTAGAGTAACACAACTGCACTATTGTCTCCCCGTAGCCCTGCATCTTCCTCTGCTTCTAGTATTCATCCAATTTCCCCTTAATAGATGCAGTGATCTCTTTTCAACCACTCCCTGTGGTAAAGCATTCCATGCTCTAATAACCCTGTGTGTAAAGCACTACACTCCTCACTCTCTTTCTTATGCTTTCCACCTGGACACCAGGAAGGCACACCTCTTTAATAAAGGAGACCCACCAATCAGGGCACCAGTACACAGGGAGACCCACCAATCAGGGCACCAGTACACAGGGAGCCCCACCAATCAGGGCACCAGTACACAGGGAGACCCACCAATCAGGGCCTCAGTACACAAGGAGACTCCACCAATCAGAACCCCAGTACACAAGGAGACTCCACCAATCAGAACCCCAGTACACAGGGAGACCCCCACCAATCAGAACCCCAGTACACAGGGAGACCCACCAATCAGGGCCTCAGTACACAGGGAGATCCCACCAATCAGACCCCAGTACACAGGGAGACCCACCAATCAGAACCCCAGTACACAGGGAGACTCCACCAATCAGGGCCTCAGTACACAGGGAGATCCCACCAATCAGAACCCCAGTACACAGGAAGACCCACCAATCAGAACCCCAGTACACAGGGAGATCCCACCAATCAGGGCCCCAGTACACAGGAAGACCCACCAATCAGAACCCCAGTACACAGGCAGGCCCACCAATCAGAACCCCAGTACACAGGGAGACCCACCAATCAGAACCCCAGTACACAGGGAGATCCCACCAATCAGAACCCCAGTACACAGGGAGATCCCACCAATCAGGACCCCAGTACACAGGGAGATCCACCAATCAGGACCCAGGTACACAGGGAGATCCCACCAATCAGAACCCCGGTACACAGGGAGATCCCACCAGTCAGGACCCCAGTACACAGGGAGATCCCACCAGTCAGGACCCCAGTACACAGGGAGATCCCACCAATCAGGACCCCAGTTCACAGGCAGATCCCACCAATCAGGACCCCAGGACACAGGGAGCCCCACCAATCAGAACCCCAGTACACAGGGAGATCCCACCAATCAGGACCCCAGGACACGGGGAGACTCCACCAATCAGGGCCCGGTTAATAAGGGCGATCCACCAATCAGGGCCCCAGTACACAGGGAGACCCCACCTATCAGGGCCCCTCGACTAAGGGTGCCTTACCAATCTGGGCCCTTTTAATAAGAAAGACTCACCAATCAGGTCCCTTTTGCAGAGAAGGACGTACAAAATCAGAAGCCTCTGCGAAGTGCCTTGGGAAGTTTTTCTACATTGAAGGTGCTATATAAATGTTTGTTGTTGTTGTCGAACTTGTTCTTGAATTGCATATACAGCAGCAAAATGTATCTGAATCCACATTATCCAATCCCTTCATAACCTTAAAATGTTTCTATCATATGCAACATAAGAGCACTAGGAATCAGAAAGGACCATTCCACCCATCAAAACCAACCCTTCCACAGACCATGTACAATTTGCACTATCATGGACTCTACACAACCTATTTAATCTTCTGACAAAAGTATCTCTAACATTTCTTCCTGTCTTCCTCCCAAAACAAATCAAATGAAACTCCAGAGTATTATTTAATCGAGTGTCAGCTGTGGTTTAGTGGGTAGCGCTCTCATCTCTGAGTCAGTAGGCTGTGGGTTCACAGTCCCACTCCAGAGACTTGAGCATAAAATCTAGGCTGACCCTCTAGTGCAGGACTGAGGGAGTGCTGCTCTGTTGGAGGTGCCATCGTTTAGATGAGACTTTAAACCGAGGCCCCGTCTGCCCTCTCAGGTGGATGTATAAGATCCCACGGCACTATTTCAAAGAAGAGCAGGGGGAGTTCTCCCCGGTGTACTGACCAATATTTATCCCTCAACCAACATCATTAAAACAGATTATCTGGTAATTTTCACATTGGCTGCCGCGTTTACAACAGTGACTACACTTCATTGGTTGCAAAGCGCATTGGGACGTCCTGAGGTTGTGAAAGGTGCTATATAAATGCAAGTTTTTCTTTCTTTCTAACCCTTCATGCTGCCTTATTCATTTTTGACTGGTGCTCAGGAACCATCATGTTCCACACAGCATTGGACCATCTCTGTCTGTACTTCTACTTCTACCCCTCAATTCCATTCTGAACCCGATATTCAAGAGTTAACTCATACCCGACTGAACCGTACACTGGATGGGACAAGGCCCGACGTGCTGTATTTAATCCACGATTTGTGACACCCTTTGGCTGCACAGATGTACTTTACCTCCGCACAAGTATCACAGACAAAAGCTAAGTGCTTATAGGTCACAGCGCATCAGTCTCTCAGCTACTGAATAATTACACACTCGTGTTTATATCCTTCCCAAATATTAAGAGTAGGATTGAATTTAATACAGGCTTTCCGTGTTTTAAAAAAAAATCATATTCTTATTGATTGCTTATCTTGGTGTTGCACTTTCTAATATAATTGCATTTCCCCCCAGTTAAATAAGCCTCAAAATAGCAGCGGTTTCCCAAGGACTTTCTGATCAATTATTAGCGGCTCTCGCTCTGGTTGCCAAGGAAACGGCAAGTGGAACATGCTCCTCTGTTCTTGTGGGAAATGGCAGCCCAATTTTCACATTAGCAGGTGGAGTCAAACTGAGTTTTGCAATCATTCTGTCTACATAATAAAGTGTACGTGTGTGTGTATGTATGTGAGTGTGAGTGAGTGTGAGTGACTGAGAGTGTGAGTGTGTGAGCGAGTGAGTGTGTGAGTGTGAGTGTGTGAATGTGTGAGTGTGTGAGTGTGTGAGTGTGTTAGTGTGAGAGTGTGAGTGTGTGTGTGAGTGTGTGTGCGTGTGTGTGTGAGTGTGAGTGTGAGTGTGTGAGCGTGAGCGTGTGATTGTGTGAGCGTGAGCAGGTGTGTGAGTGTGTGTGTGTGAGCATGAGTGTGAGTGTGTGAGTGTGTGAGTGTGTGTGTGAGTGTGTGAGCGTGAGCGTGTGATTGTGTGAGCGTGAGCATGTGTGTGAGTGTGTGAGTGTGTGAGTGTGTGAGTGTGTGAGTGTGTGAGCATGTGAGTGTGAGTGTCTGTGTGAGTGTGTGAGCAAGAGTGTGAGTGTGTGTGAGTGTGTGAGCGTGAGTGTGTGTGAGTGTGTGAGCGTGAGTGTATGAGTGTGTGAGTGTGTGCGCGTGAGTGTGTGAGTGTGTGCGCGTGAGTGTGTGAGTGTGTGTGAGTGTGTGAGCGTGAGTGTATGAGTGTGTGAGTGTGTGAGTGTGCGCGCGAGTGTGTGAGCGTGAATGTGTGAGTGAGTGTGAGCATGAGTGTGTGTGAGTGAGTGTGAGTGTGAGTGTGTATGAGTGAGTGTGAGTGAACGTGAGTGTGTGAGTTAACGTGAACGTGAGTGTGTGAGTGTGAGTGTGTGTGAGTGTGTGTGAGTGTGAGTGTGTGAGAGTGAACAAGAGTGTGTGAGTGTGAATGTGTGAGTGTGAGTGTGTGTGAGTGTGTGTGTGAGTGTGAGTGTGAGTGTGTGTGTGAGTGAACGTGAGTGTGAATGTGTGAGTGTGTGTGTGTGAGTGTGTGTGAGTGTGTGTGTGTGTGTGAGTGAACGTGAGTGTGTGAGTGTGAGTGTGTGAGTGTGAGTGTGTGTGAGTGTGTGAGTGTGTGAGTGTGAGTGTGTGAGTGTGTGTGTGAGTGTGAGTGTGTGAGCAAGAGTGTGAGTGTGTGTGAGTGTGTGAGCGTGTGTGTGTGAGTGTGTGAGCGTAAGTGTATGAGTGTGTGAGTGTGTGCGCGTGAGTGTGTGAGCGTGAATGTGTGAGTGTGTGAGTGAGTGTGAGCATGAGTGTGTGTGAGTGAGTGTGAGTGTGTATGAGTGAGTGTGACTGTGTGAGTGTGTGAGTGTGTGAGTAATTGTGTGTGAGTGTGTGAGTGTGAGTGTGTGAGAGTGAACATGAGTGTGTGAGTGTGAGTGTGTGAGTGTGAGTGTGTGTGAGTGTGTGTGAGTGTGAGTGTGTGTGTGTGAGTGAACGTGAGTGAACGTGAGTGTGAGTGTGAGTGTGAATGTGTGAGTGTGAGTGTGTGTGTGAGTGTGTGTGTGAGTGTGTGTGTGTGTGAGTGAACGTGAGTGTGTGAGTGTGAGTGTGTGAGTGTGAGTGTGTGAGTGTGTGAGTGTGTGTGTGTGTGAGTGTGAGTGTGAGTGTGTGAGCAAGAGTGTGAGTGTGTGTGAGTGTGTGAGCGTGTGTGTGTGAGCGTAAGTGTATGAGTGTGTGAGTGTGTGCGCGTGAGTGTGTGAGCGTGAATGTGAGTGTGTGAGTGAGTGTGAGCATGAGTGTGTATGAGTGAGTGTGACTGTGTGAGTGTGAGTGTGTGAGTGTGTGTGTAATTGTGTGTGAGTGTGTGTGAGTGTGTGTGCGTGAGTGAACATAAGTGTGTGAGTGTGAGTGTGTGAGTGTGTGTGAGTGTGTGAGTGTGTGTGAGTGTGAGTGTGTGTGAGTGTGTGTGAGTGAGTGAACGTGAGTGTGTGAGTGTGAGTTTGTGAGTGTGAATGTGTAAGTGTAAATAGAGAGAGAACCCATCCTAACAGCAGGATTGCCCTGGAGTCTCCGGGTATTGAAGACGATTCTCCAGGACACGGCTGCGAGCAAAACCGGGAGAAAAAGCATACGGGCAGTAAAAATGTTTTGTATTTTTTTTACTTTCTTTGAACACTTTCCTTTATTAATTATGAAGATATTGGAGACAGGAAACAAGGCTGTTTGACCAGGCGGAGGTCATGTGATGAAACCGCCAGGAATCTGTCCAACCAGAGTTGGCGACCCTATTTAACAGGGAACTGTGCTCAAAAACAATTGATCAGGCTCGTGACCAACTGGAAACCCTTCCAAGGTGCACATATAACAACAACAACAAGCTGCATTCATATGGCGCCTGTTAAAGGTCTCAAGGTGCTTCACAGGTGCGCAATTGGACAAAATTTGACACCGAGCCACATAAGAAGATATTAGGACATGTGTGTGAGTGTGTGAGTGTGAGTGTGTGAGTGTGTGAGTGTGTGAGCATGTGAGTGTGAGTGTCTGTGTGAGTGTGTGAGCAAGAGTGTGAGTGTGTGTGAGTGTGTGAGCGTGAGTATGTGTGAGTGTGTGAGCGTGAGTGTATGAGTGTGTGAGTGTGTGCGCGTGAGTGTGTGAGTGTGTGCGCGTGAGTGTGTGAGTGTGTGTGAGTGTGTGAGCGTGAGTGTATGAGTGTGTGAGTGTGTGAGTGTGCGCGCGAGTGTGTGAGCGTGAATGTGTGAGTGAGTGTGAGCATGAGTGTGTGTGAGTGAGTGTGAGTGTGAGTGTGTATGAGTGAGTGTGAGTGTGTGAGTGAACGTGAGTGTGTGAGTTAACGTGAACGTGAGTGTGTGAGTGTGAGTGTGTGAGTGTGTGTGAGTGTGAGTGTGTGAGAGTGAACAAGAGTGTGTGAGTGTGAATGTGTGAGTGTGAGTGTGTGTGAGTGTGTGTGTGAGTGTGAGTGTGAGTGTGTGTGTGAGTGAACGTGAGTGTGAATGTGTGAGTGTGTGTGTGTGAGTGTGTGTGTGAGTGTGTGTGTGTGTGAGTGAACGTGAGTGTGTGAGTGTGAGTGTGTGAGTGTGAGTGTGTGTGAGTGTGTGAGTGTGTGAGTGTGAGTGTGTGAGTGTGTGTGAGTGTGAGTGTGTGAGCAAGAGTGTGAGTGTGTGTGAGTGTGTGAGCGTGTGTGTGTGAGTGTGTGAGCGTAAGTGTATGAGTGTGTGAGTGTGTGCGCGTGAGTGTGTGAGCGTGAATGTGTGAGTGTGTGAGTGAGTGTGAGCATGAGTGTGTGTGAGTGAGTGTGAGTGTGTATGAGTGAGTGTGACTGTGTGAGTGTGTGAGTGTGTGAGTAATTGTGTGTGAGTGTGTGAGTGTGAGTGTGTGAGAGTGAACATGAGTGTGTGAGTGTGAGTGTGTGAG
The DNA here is from genome assembly GCA_030390025.1 of Squalus acanthias. NCBI lineage: Eukaryota > Metazoa > Chordata > Chondrichthyes > Squaliformes > Squalidae > Squalus > Squalus acanthias. The sequence continues at coordinate 106,293,466 of CM059427.1, read as the reverse complement.
TGTGAGTGTGTGTGAGTGTGTGTGAGTGTGAGTGTGTGTGTGTGAGTGAACGTGAGTGAACGTGAGTGTGAGTGTGAGTGTGAATGTGTGAGTGTGAGTGTGTGTGTGAGTGTGTGTGTGTGTGTGTGTGTGAGTGAACGTGAGTGTGTGAGTGTGAGTGTGTGAGTGTGAGTGTGTGAGTGTGTGAGTGTGTGTGTGTGTGAGTGTGAGTGTGAGTGTGTGAGCAAGAGTGTGAGTGTGTGTGAGTGTGTGAGCGTGTGTGTGTGAGCGTAAGTGTATGAGTGTGTGAGTGTGTGCGCGTGAGTGTGTGAGCGTGAATGTGAGTGTGTGAGTGAGTGTGAGCATGAGTGTGTATGAGTGAGTGTGACTGTGTGAGTGTGAGTGTGTGAGTGTGTGTGTAATTGTGTGTGAGTGTGTGTGAGTGTGTGTGCGTGAGTGAACATAAGTGTGTGAGTGTGAGTGTGTGAGTGTGTGTGAGTGTGTGAGTGTGTGTGAGTGTGAGTGTGTGTGAGTGTGTGTGAGTGAGTGAACGTGAGTGTGTGAGTGTGAGTTTGTGAGTGTGAATGTGTAAGTGTAAATAGAGAGAGAACCCATCCTAACAGCAGGATTGCCCTGGAGTCTCCGGGTATTGAAGACGATTCTCCAGGACACGGCTGCGAGCAAAACCGGGAGAAAAAGCATACGGGCAGTAAAAATGTTTTGTATTTTTTTTACTTTCTTTGAACACTTTCCTTTATTAATTATGAAGATATTGGAGACAGGAAACAAGGCTGTTTGACCAGGCGGAGGTCATGTGATGAAACCGCCAGGAATCTGTCCAACCAGAGTTGGCGACCCTATTTAACAGGGAACTGTGCTCAAAAACAATTGATCAGGCTCGTGACCAACTGGAAACCCTTCCAAGGTGCACATATAACAACAACAACAAGCTGCATTCATATGGCGCCTGTTAAAGGTCTCAAGGTGCTTCACAGGTGCGCAATTGGACAAAATTTGACACCGAGCCACATAAGAAGATATTAGGACAGGTGAGAAAATGCCTGGTCGAAGAGGGAGGGTTTAAGGAGCGTAGAGGTACAGATGCAGACAGGTTTAAGGAGGGAATTCCAGAGCTTGGGGCCTAGACTGCTGAAGGCACGGCCGCCAATGGAGGGGCGAAGGAAGTGGGGGATGCACAAGAGGCCAGAGTTGAAGGAACGCAGGGTATATCTATATAGAATAGCACAAGACTATATAATCCACATTTTAATTTTTAGAACCCCAACATTTGTTTCCCTGCTGCCATGATGTGCGTGTGTTTCAGAGTAAAGAAAATAAAGACAGCATTTATACAGCGCCTTTCATGACCTCAGCACGTTCCAAAGCGCTTTACAGCCAATGAAGTACTTTTTGATGTGTAGTCACTGTAGGAAACATGGCAGCCAATTTGCGCACAGCAAGCTCCCACAAACAGCATTGCGATAATGAGCAGTGTTGTTGGTTGAGAGATAAATATTGAACTGGACATCGGGGAGAACTCCCGTATTCTTCTTTGAAATAGTGCCGTGGGATCTTTTACCTTCACCTAAGAAGGCAGACGGGGCCTCGGTTTAACGTCTCATCCAAAAGTCGGCACCTCCGACAGTTGCAGCACTCCCTCAGTACTGCACTGGGAGTGTCAGCCTAGATTTTGTGCTCAAGTCTCTGGCAATGGGGCAAGGAACATCCTTGTGTGTCATACTTTCTATGATTCTATCCTCACAATGTACATTATTCAACCCTGGCCATCGCTGATGACATATCCACAGCCCCAGAACCACAGGGAGCACCGTGTTCCATGGAGTATTTGATCATCTGTATTCATTTTTTAATGGTTACAATCCTACTCTAAATCACATATTAATCAGCCTTTGTTTTTAATGTTGATGAATTAGCCTGTGGCTAACATTGTCTCAACTCATGAATTAAGACTTGGCATAAAAATCACATTGTGGTAGTTGAATTTATATCAGCTCCAGTGGCTGCCCCGTCTGAGCGGGGAAGTGTACCTTTGTTCAATCTAATCTTGTTGTACGTGTCTCACTGGGGGATGCCGGCCCTATTCATTTCACTGGGTTTGCAATCTAGGTCAGTGTTCCTTTTTTCACATATTAAAAAGAAAACCTCAGTGTTCTCAATCATCTGACCTTGGCAATACCAGAAAGGTTGCTTCTCAACGGGAGGGGGTTGGTCAATGACTGAAGCTCAGAAACTGCGCTTAGCTTGTTTCGGCAGCCTTTGATTGGATAGGTCGATGGATATCCTGGAGTTTGTCCCTGATTTGAGGGAGAGCATGCAGGAATTCTGCTCTTGCTTAAATATAATTGTAGAATCACACAGCACAGTAGGAGGCTATTCGGCCCATCGCGCCTGTGCCGGCTCTTTGAAAGATCGACCAATTAGTCCCACTCCCCCGCTCTTTCCCCAGAGCCCTGCAGATTTTTCCCCTTCAGGTATTTATCCAACTCCCTTTTGAAAGTTACTATTGAATCTGCTTCCACCGCCCTTTCAGGCAGCGCATTCCAGATCACAACAACTCGCTGCGGAAAATAAATTCTCCTCATCTCCCCTCTGGTTCTCTTGCCAATTGTCTTACATCTGTGTCTTCTGGTTACCGACCCTCCTGTGGAAACAATATCTCCCTTTCTGCTCTATCAAAACACTTTATGATTTGAACACCTCTATTAAATACTCTTTCAGAAATGTCAGAAAAGGCTTCACCTACAAGGATTTGTTTTTAAGTGCAGCCACTGTTGTCGTGTCGGTGCTGTGGCTGCCATCTTGTGCACAGCAACATCCCACAATGAGTGACTGGTTAATCTGCTTTTGGTGATGTTGGTTGAGGAGGGAATGTTGGTCATCGAAGAGAAGTCCCACTACTCATCATTGAATAGTGCCATAGACCCTTTACATCTACACGGGCTATTGGAACAAGCAAACGGGGCCTCGCTTTAACATCCCAGCACTGCATTTGAGTGTCAGCCGAGGTTACACGGTCAGTTCCTGGAGTGGGGCTTGAACCCACGAATTGTTTGACGCAGAGCTGAGAGTGCTACCAACTGAGCCAATCTGTGTCTTCTGGTTACCGACCCTCCTGTGGAAACAGTATCTCCTTTTCTGCTCGATCAAAACACTTTATGATTTGAACACCTCTATTAAATCTCCCCTTAAACTTCTCAAATATATCAAATGAGGCCAAATTTGCACACAATCTCCCAAAAACAGCAATGTTGTGGCGGATCGCCACCTAAACGGGCATTATCCACTCTTCCGTCCGTGGACAAATATCCAGCACCTTCCCTTTAAGGCACCTTACCTTTAAGGCAGGAGTGGGCAGGGCCTCCGGTTTTGCCCAGAGAATTCTGGGAGCTTTTCTGTTCAGCCATTTTTGTGCCATGCAGTGATTAAAAAGTCTCTTGTTCAACACACATGGATTCAGCCTTAATTCGTGTTTCACGGCAGCCTCAACATTGGTGACCCCGACGCTCAGAACGTATTCCGAGCACTGCAATGGCGGACACGAACGCAGTTTCCGTGAAACTGCCGGAGTTTTGGGAAAACCAGCCCGAAGCCTGGTTTCTCCAAGCTGAATCGCGCTTCCGGCTGCAACGCATCACCACAGATGGGACGAAGTCACATCACTCGGTAGCGCCACAGTTTCGAAGGTTTGGACAACGCTGCAGAACCCACCAGAGGAAGGCAAGTACGCACATCTCAAGACAGCGCTCCTTAAAAACTTTACGGCCTCGGCATATCAGCGAAACTGCCACCTCCTCAACCTTCCAGGCCTCGGTGATGCCTCACCGTCAGACCTCCTCTCCCACATGCTCTCCCTCAGCGACGAGAGCCCACCCGGATCCCTCTTCCGCACGCTGTTCATCCGCCAGTTCCCTCTCAGCATCCGCTCAGCGATCGTGGCGTCCGGCTTCACGAACCTGGAAGCCCTGGCCGATGAGGCCGACAAGCTGCTGTCCGCTCACTCCAGCCGCGACGTCACTCCGGACCTGGCAGCCAATGCCTGGGCGCGCCCCTCACCGGCCAGCACGCGGCCACAAGGGCCTGCCACCAGGCCCACGGGGCCTTCACGCCCCACTAACCCGGGCCACTGTTACTACCACGCACGGTTCGGCGCCAGGGCACAACGGTGCACACCTCCCTGCTCTTTCAAGTCCGTCCCCGAACCAGCCCCCACGATGGCCGTGGGCCACGCGGGCTCCCTGCTGTACGTCACGGATGACAAAACCGGCCGCCGGTTCCTGTGTGACACTGGGGCTCAGCACAGCATCATCCCGGCCTCCTCCCTCGACATCCAAAAGGGCGAACGAGGACCGACGCTGGCTGCTGCTAACAGCTCGGAAATCCGGACGTATGGCACCCGGACAGTCACCCTCGACCTCGCTGGTCACCGCTACCGATGGGAGTTCATCACTGCCAAGGTGCTCTCCCCCCTCATCGGCGCAGATTTCCTGTGCGCCCACGGCCTACTGGTAGACATCCCTCGTCACCGCCTCGTGGACATGAACACCATGTCCCCCATCCTGGGCGCCATGGCCCCCCGTCAACCCGCCGACATGGCGTCAAAGTGCCATGCCCGGGCCACGGATGACTACTCGGAACTCCTGGCCGAATTCCCGGCCCTTACCAATCCGACCTTCTCCGCGGAGGCCGCCAAACACGGGGTGGAACACTTCATCCCCACCACAGGCCCACCAGTGTACGCCCACGCCTGCAGGCTGGACCCGGCCAAACTGGAGATCGCACGGACCGAGTTTGCCATCATGGAACAGCTCGGCATCATCCGCCGCTCCAACAGTCCCTGGGCCTCCCCACTCCACATCGCCCCCAAACCAGGCGGAGGTTGGCGCCCCTGCGGGGATTACCGCCGCCTCAATGATGCCACCACCCCTGATCGGTACCCCGTGCCGCACATTCAGGACTTCTCGGCTAGACTGGCCGGCCGCTCAGTCTTTTCCAAGGTCGACCTGGTGCGCAGCTACCACCAAGTCCCTGTCCACCCCGCGGACGTCCCCAAGACAGCCGTAATCACCCCCTTCGGCCTGTTCGAGTTCCTGCGGATGCCCTTCGGCCTCAAAAATGCGGCCCAGGCATTCCAACGGCTCATGGACTCGGTCCTTCGGGACCTGAAGTTCCTGTTCGTCTACCTGGACGACATCCTGGTAGCCAGTTCCTCCAAGCAGGAACACCTCGAACACCTTCGCATCCTGTTCGGGCGCCTCAGCGACCACGGGCTCATCCTCAGCCCAGCCAAATGCCAGTTCGGCCTGGACAAGATCGACTTCCTCGGCCACCACATCACCCATGCTGGGGCCATTCCCCTGCCCACCAAGGTGCAGGCCGTCCAACAATTTCCCCGCCCCACCACCATCAAAGGCCTCCAGGAGTTCCTCGGGATGGTGAATTTCTATAACCGCTTCATCCCCAAAGCGGCGTCCCTCATGAGGCCCCTGTATGAAGCCCTCCGGGGCAGGAGCGGCAAGATGGCGGTTGAATGGACGGCAGACGCGTCCGCCGCCTTCGATTCCACCAAGACCGCGCTCGCCAACGCCACCCTGCTCGCGCACCCACGGCCCAATGCCAGGGTAGCGCTCACCACGGACGCCTCCGACCATGTGGTCGGCGCCGTGTATAAGCAGTGGGTCGACGGCGCCTGGCAACCACTTGCCTTCTTCAGCCGCCAACTACACCCCCCGGAGGTCAAGTACAGCACCTTCGACCGCGAGCTCCTCGCGCTGTTCCTGGCGGTCCGCCATTTCCGGTTTTTGCTTGAGGGCCACCCCTTCACTGCGTTTGTCGACCACAAGCCCCTGACATTCGCAATGGCAAAGACAACCGACCCCTGGTCCGCCAGGCAGCAGCGCCAGCTCGCGGCAGTATTCGAGTTCACCACGGACATCCAACACGTCTCCGGCCGAGACAATGTGGTAGCCGACTGCCTCTCCCGCCCCGCCATCCACGCCGCACACCGAGCAGTCGACTACGCTCAACTTGCAGCAGACCAGATCACCGACCCTGATCTGCTCTCCGCACCCACCAACCTACCAGGGCTACGCCTGGCCGACGTCGCCTGTGGCCCGACCGCAGTCACGGCCAAGTGCGACATATCCCTATGTCAACCTCGGCCCGTCGTCCCAGCGTCCTGGCACCGCCGGGTATTCGACATTCTCCACAACCTCTCCCACCCCGGCGCCCGTGCATCCATCAAATTGGTAGCCAACCGTTTCGTCTGACGCGGCCTTCGCAAGGATGTGCGTACTTGGGCCGACTCCTGCCTAGCCTGCCAACGGGCCAAGGTACAGCAACACACGAAAGCACCCCTCGAGGAGTTTACCGTCCCCTCGCGGAGATTCGACCACATCCACGTGGACATCGTCGGGCCCCTGCCGCCGTCGCAAGGCCACACGCACTTGCTGACCATCGTTGACCGCACCACACGCTGGCCTGAGGCAATTCCACTCACCTCTACCACCACCGCCGACATCGCCAGAGCCTTCGTCAGCACTTGGGTCGCACGGTTCGACGTCCCCTCCGACATGACTTCGGACAGAGGTCCACAATTTACCTCTGAACTCTGGACCGCCGTCGCACGCAATCTCGGGGTCACCATTCACCGCACCACAGTGTACCACCCCCAAGCAAACGGACTGTGTGAGCAGTTCCACAGATCCTTGAAGGCATCTCTTCGAGCCAGCCTCCAAGACGGCGCCTGGACCGACCGACTTCCGTGGGTCCTCCTCGGCCTGCGCACCGCGGTTAAAGAAGACCTCCACGCATCGGCAGCAGAGCTCGTGTACGGTCAGCCGCAGCGCGTACCCGGCGAGTTCCTGCCCACCGCCACGACACCCTGGTCAGCCGACCAGCAACGCCACGACTTCGCCTCACCGGCGCTGCAGTTCGCCCCGGTGCCCATTGCCCGACACGGCGAATCCACCTCACACGTCCCACTAAGCCTGCACCAGGCACGGTTTGTTTTCGTCTGGTACGACGCCCACCGCGGACCCCTTCAACCCCCATACGACGGGCCCTACAAGGTGCTACAGGCTGGGGACAAATTTTTCACCCTGCAAGTGGGCGACAGGACCGAAAAAGTGTCGGTTGACCGACTCAAGCCAGCACACTCGGAGCCCGGTGAGCAGGTCCCTGTAGCTCGTCCACCTCCACGCGGCCGACCTGCCCTCAAGCCGGTTCACCCGGCTGCTCCAAGCGCGGCCGTTCCACGTCCACCGGCGTCCTACAAGAGCCACTCCGGCCGGCCCATCAGACCGCCGCACCGTCTCGTCCACACCTCCTAAGCAGATTCTGGGGGGAGCTGCGTGGCGGATCGCCACCTAAACGGGCATTATCCACTCTTCCGTCCGTGGACAAATATCCAGCACCTTCACTTTAAGGCACCTTACCTTTAAGGCAGGAGTGGGCGGGGCCTCAGGTTTTGCCCAGAGAATTCTGGGAGCTTTTCTGTTCAGCCATTTTTGTGCTATGCAGTGATTAAAAAGTCTCTTGTTTAACACACATGGATTCAGCCTTAATTCGTGTTTCGCGGCAGCCTCAACAATGTGATATTAACCAGATAATCTGTTGCAGTAATAAATATTGGCCAGTACACATCATAAGAAATAAGAGCAGGAGTAGGCCATACGGCCCCTCGAGCCTGCTCTGCTATTTAATAAGATCATGGCTGATCATCGACCTCAACTCCACTTTCCCACCCAATCTCCATATCCCTTGATTCCCCTAGAGTCCAAAAATCTATCTCAGCCTTGAATATACTCAATGCCTCAGCATTCACAGCTCTCTGGGGCAGAGAATTCCAAAGATTCACAAGCCTCTGAGTGAAGAAATTCCTCCTCATCTCGGTCTTAAATGGTCTACCCCTTATCCTGAGACTATGTCCCCTAGTTCTAGACACTCCAGCCAGGGGAAACAACCTCTCAGCGTTTACCCTGTCAATTCCCTTCAGAATCTTGTATGTTTCAATGAGATCACCTCTCATTCTTCTAAACTCCAGAGAGTATAGGCCCATTCTACACAATCTTTCATCATAGGACAGCCCTCTCATCCCAGGAATCAATCTAGTGAACCTTTGTTGCACCGCCTCCAAGGCAAGTATATCCTTCCTTAGATAAGGAGACTAAAACTGTGCACAGTACTCCAGGTGTGGTCTCTTCCTTACTCTTATACTCCAACCCCCTTGCAATAAAGGCCAACATGCCATTTGCCTTCCTTATTGCTTGCTGTACCTGCATGCTAGCTTTCTGTGTTTCTTGCACGAGGACACCCAAATCTCTCTGAACACCAACATTTGAAAGTTTCTCACCATTTAAAAAATATTCTGTTTTTCTATTCTTCTATTCTTCCTACCAAAGTGAATAACAAAGAGGTACAAAACGCTAGTTAGGCCACAGCTGGAATACTGTCTGCAGTTCTGGTCGCCACACTATAGGAAGGATGTGATTGCATTGGAGAGGGTGCAGAGGAGATTCACCAGGATGTTACCTGGGCTGGAGCGCTTCAGCTATGAAGAGAGACTGGACAGGCTGGGGTTGTTTTCCTTAGAGCAGAGAAGGCTGAGGGGGTACCTGATTGAGGTGTACAAAATTATGAGGGGCATAGATAGGGTAGATAGAAAGGAACTTTTCCCCTTAGTAGAGGGGTCAATAACCAGGGGGCATAGTCTCAAGGTAAGGGGCAGGAGGTTTAGAGGGGATTTGAGGAAAAACTTTTTCACCCAGAGGGTGGTTGGAATCTGGAACTCACTGCCTGAAAGGGTGGTAGAGGCAGGAACCCTCACAACATTCAAGAAGCATTTTGATGAGCACTTGAAACGCCATAGCATACAAGGCTACGGACCAAGTGCTGGAAAATGGGATTAGAATAGATAGGGCTTAATGGCCGGCACGGACACGATGGGCCGAAGGGCCTCTTTCTGTGCTGTATAAATCTATAACTCTATTTCCCTACATTATACTTCATCTGCCACCTTACTTCCCACTCACTTAGTCTATCTATATCCCTTTGCAGACTCTTTGTGTTCTCCTCACAGCTTACTGTATCATCAGCAAACTTGAATACATTACACTCGGTCCCTTCAGAGAGAACTCCCCTTTTTTTTTTGAAATAGAGTCATGGAATCTTTTACGTCCACTTGAAAGGACAGGCGGGGCCTTGGTTTAAGGTCTCATCTTAAAGACGGCACCTCTGACAATGCAGCACTCCCTCAGTGACACTGGGAGTGTCAGCCAAGATTATATAGTCAAGTCCCTGGAGTGGGACTTAAACCCATGATTACTTACTCGGAGACGAGCGTGCTACCAACTGAGCCACGGCTGACACCTCCAATAAAATGAGTCTCGACCCTATTCCCAGTGGGCATAGGCACTATCTATGCAAAATGGTTTTGGGCAATCAGAACCAAGGGATAGCAAGTGTGGGCCCATGGAACCAAAAGGTGCCCCTGGTGGCAATCTCACATTAGAATGGTCAGTATGGGAAAATATGTCACACATGTGGGAACATGTGTTATTCTGGGGCATAGGCTCAAAGGTACATTGTTGAGGTAGAGTAGGAGGCGGCTTTGCTCTGCATCTAACCTGTGCTGCATCAACTGACCTTGATACTGGCATTGGATGACTGGAATGGAAAAGTCTCTGATCCCCATTCACCTTGATGAGTGCAACAATTGACTAAATGCAAAAGATGTGTGTTCTTACGATGCTCAACTGCCCACCCCTGGCGGCTCTGCCTCATGCCAGAACAAACATCTGGGCACAAAGCCCCGGCTGAGGACACATCTAGCCTTTTATTAGATATTATCTAAGTAGACAATGCGTGCGTTAAAAAAAAGCAAAGATCAGTTCAAACAATGAGCGGGTGTTTCAGCATACAGTTACTCATTGCTGACGTAGGGTCGATGGTGCTGCCGATGATGATTCATTCATAAACTGGTTAAATCATCATTGCTAATTTAACAGAGGACGTAATAACTCTGGTGACAAAGGAAATCAGGAAATGGATGGATTGGAGACGGCCCCTCCCCTCGTTGAACATTACTTATGCCATCCTCTTACTAAGTTGTCTTGATTTGAACCTGTCTGATGGTCACCAAACTACATTTAAAACATTTAGAGTTGAACAGTTGAACAAGTATCTAAGTGTTTTTATTTGAGGGGCCGATTAAGGTGCGGGATTCCATGCTGAGAAATGGATCCTTACTGTTCCTGTCCAGCCTGTGTACCTAGAGCCGGGTCAGATACCGTGCTGGCAACATGCCTTAATGCCAACCCCACGATGAAACAGCACCCTCTACTGTGCCAGTGTGACCTTTCTATTTACCACCGCACTCATTCGCACAGCTTTACTAAGTGGCACTGCCAGTTTTGTCCCAGTTTAGTGTCATGTGTGATTGCTCAAACCCATTTCACCCCAGAGTGAATATCTGAAGGAGTAAAAAATCTTGCTTCATTTTCACTCAGCTGCTGCTTAGGGCCAAGTGAACCAACCTTAACCTCCACCAGCTGGCAGCTGTCCTTCATTCTGCCAGTGGATTTCACACTTCTTTCAGCCTTAATCTGTCACATTAACACCACCTCTAGCCTTGCATATCTCTTAATGTCTCTTAATGTCTCTTCATCTCCCCCTTTGTTCCTTTATCCCCTCCCCCTTTTCCCAGCTTTACCCTGGCCTTAAATCGATTTGATTTCCGGCTCTTCCCAGTTCTGATGAAAGGTCATCGACCTGAAACGTTAACTCTCTTTCTCTCTCCACGGATGTTGCCTGGCCTGCTGAGTTTTTCCAGCGTTTTCTGTTGTTATTTCGGATTTCCAGCATCCGCAGTATTTTGCTATCGTATTAACCTCCACCTTCTCTGCTCTAAGGAGAACAATCCCAGCTTCTCCAGTCTCACCACATAACTGAAGTCCCTCATCCCTGGTACCATTTAGTAAATCTCTTTTGCACCCTCTCTGAAGCCTTGACATCTTTTCTAAAGTGTGGTTCCCAGAATTGGACACATCAAATGAACTGAAGGGCATTCCTGATCTGAAGAGACCATTGTGTGATCTTGTGTCCCTGATCCAGGGCAGGAAAAGAACGAGCCAGGGTTCCTGGTCACTGTCTCCTGTGGACTGTGGGTGAGGGCAGGACCGAGATCAGCTGTGGCTCCCTCGCACCCCCACCTCACAGTTGAACACCTTGACAAAAGTCACCGAATATGATCTCTGCCAGAGGCTATGGAAGTGTACCTCAGCATGAGCCAATAGCCTTAGAGATAAGTGGAGGAGGAGAGAAAATCAGAAAAACAAAACAACTCTCACTGAAATAAGAATGCACCTGGTGGTCATAAACTAACTAAGGGTTAATTCACGGCCCTGAAACATCCAATGGCTCCTGGCAATACTAAGGAGGTGAACTCTATTCTTCCAAAATTGTCGTTAGTGCTGAGAGCTGTCATCATAGACAATGTCAAACATGGGCCTCAATCCTTATTGGGCCACGGTTACAAATTTCGGGTCTGCCTTAGATATTATCTTAGGATCAGAATCGTTGGTCACTCCCGTAAGTGCCCCCCTGTGCCTTATGTTCAGAAGTGTGCCCATACTGCCCAATATCTAACTACACGATAGAGTAACCCAGGGGTGTAACATTCGGTTGCCCCTTGTGATCTGAACTGTATATTGGGTCTTCTGCATGTTTTTTCACATGTGATTCACTAGTCGTTTGGTAGGCAGACTGAAAGCACATTAATGAGTTGTTATTTTGAATTAGATTTTAGTTGTTATATTGCTTGATTTTACAGACAGCAGGTAAACACACAGAGAATGGCAGTTATAAGCAAATTTCACCTTAATTCAATTAACTTCAGCTCCCCACTCTGGAACAAGAAAAATAACAAAAACACTCCACACTGACCCTTTTAGTGGGCTAAAAAATATTCTGTTTCCTTGGACAGAATTGTTCTCTATCTAAAGCTAGACTGGCTTTCTTCTTAAAGAAGACCTGCCGAGACTTTACTTGGTATTGGAGTGATAGCAGCAACAACTTGCATTTATTTGGCGCCTTTAATATAGTAAAACGTTCAAAGGCCCTTCACAGGATCGTTCTCAGTCAAAATTTGACACCGAACCACATAAGGAGATATTAGGACAGGTGGCCGAAAGCTCGGTCAAAGAGGTAGGTTTTAAGGAGCGTCTTGAAGTAGGAGAGAAAAGTAGAGGCGGCGAGGTTTAGAGAGCTAATTCCAGAGTTTAGGGCCTAGACAGCTGAAGGCACGGCCACCAATGGTGGGGCGAAGGAAATCGGGGATGAGCAAGAGGCCAGAATTAGAGGAGCGTAGAGATCTCAGAGGGTTTTAGGGCTGGAGGAGGTTACAGAGATAGGGAGGGGCGAGGCCATGGTCGGATTTGAAAACAAGGATGAGAATTTTAAAATCAAGGCGTTGCTAGATCGGGAGCCAATATAGTTCAGCGAGCACAGGGCTGATGGGTGAACGGGACTTGGTGCGAGTTAGGATACGGGCAGCAGAGTTTTGGATGAGGAGAACATTGGAATAGTTGAGTCTAGAGGTAATAAAGGCATGATAAAGAACGAGGAGAGAATATAACAAAGAAAAACAAAACTGATTCGTTAATAGAGCCAAAATCAAAGTGAGCATCATATCCCTGCTTAAATGATGGTGCTCCATCTTCTGCTGTGATGACTAACCCCATTCTTTCAGTAAAGTGACCCTGCTCACTCGGGAGATGGTAATGCTCATACATTTTTTATTACAGTGCGTATGGGTTGTCAGGATCTGAACCTGCTTGGGGGATGGGAGGGAGAGGGGGGTTTGTGCAGGATGCAGGAAATGACATTTGGAATTCCTACATTCTGTTAGACCTTCCTGAAACGAGGATGCAGAACAGGGGTGTGCGCCCCTGTGGGTCCCGAGATAGAACAATATGCCAGCTTCAAAACATAACCCCAACCAGAGAAGGCATACCTGAGTAATTTCCTACCGGCTCTGTCTAAATCCTCCTGTCTGCTCTGTGACTTTCCAATAAAAGGCTAAGTGATGCATTAATAACATCTTGTGTCATTAGGCCAGGCCTCGATTAACTTACCGTAGCTTCCTGCGGGAAAATCAAAACAGTAATGGCGATGTCAGGAGAAATCGTTATACCTTTGGGAGGGAGCGGAGCAGTTTGAACAGAAAGAATTAACTTGCATTTAAACATCACCTCTCACGACCTCACGACTTCCCAAAGTGTTTCACCTCCAATGAAGTACTTTTTGAAGTGTAGTCACTGTTGTAATGTAGGAAACATGACAGCCAATTTGCACACAGCAAGATCCCACAAACAGTAATGTAATAATGACCAGACCATCTGTTTTAGTGATGTTGGTTGAGGGATAAGTATTGACCAGGACACCCAAAAGAACTCCCCTGCTCCTCTATAGTGCCCTGGGATGTTTTACATCCACCTGAGAGGGCAGATAGCACTCCCTCAGTACTGCACTGGGATTGTCAGCCTGGATTATGGATTTAAGGATCTGGGGTGGGACTTGAACTCATAATCTTCTGATTTAGAGGCAAGAGTGCTACCCACTGAGCCACAGCTGACACCGGTTTTCTGATATTGCTTTATAGAGGCTGTTCTCATAACTAAACTTGCTTTCTTCTTTCTGGCCAGGTACAGTCCTATCATATATCCCAAAGTCAACAACACTCCGTGCTGTGTTTCAGCCCTATCATCTTTAGTGCTCTTAATAGGGGGAAAAGAGAGACCTAAGACAGGACTCTCACCATTTGGACCGGGGTCTGGATTCTCCTTGTTGTGGTGGTATCGCAGTGGGTATGGGTCACCTGCCCACAGTCCCGACACTGCCATGACGACAAGGAACCCTTCACTGCACCATCTGCCTGTTGTTGCCGCAGCACCAATTGCCACCTGTCCTGTTATTCTGCAGATGCGCAAAAAGCCAAAATTGGAGGAGCGCAGAGATCTGAGGCTGGAGGAGGTACAGCGCCTTTAACGTAGCAAAACATCCCAGGGCGCTTCACAGGAGCGTTACCAAACAAAATCTGGCACCGAGCCACATAAGGAGATATTAGGACAAGTGACCAAAAGCTTGGTCAAAGAGGTAGGTTTTAAGGAGCATCTTAAAGGAGAGGTAGAGAGAGGCGGAGAGATTTCGGGAGGGAATTCAAGAGCGTAGAGCAATGAAGAAGCTTTGCAGATTCCCATTATTCTTGTAATGGCCCTGACACTGAAAGGGTTCACAGGAAATTCTACTTCCCATGTCCTTGTTTGTTTGCCCGTAGCACTCCTGACAGGATGCAAGTCTGGGAGGAAGTCGGGGGGGGCGGAGGGGTAGGGGAAGAGGAGATCCCCATCCCTTGCAATATTAAAAGACTTGGCTTAAAACCCAATAGGTCTTTAAATAAGTAACCTTTTGGGATATATAGAATCTGTCTAAAACTGTTTTGGAAGCCATAAATGGAATGAGATTTCGTACAAGCTTTTTGTTATATAAAGCATTTGGCCAACAGAGTCTCATCAGTGGGTAGGAGTCAAAACCACCTTTAAAATCTAAATTACACCATTTCTAAAAGCAATTAAAAATTTATAGGGTGGGAAAGGTTTGCTTAGCAATTAATAAAATCTGTAGGGACCTCATTAACACTCCAGGAAGTGGCCATTACTTGAACTCAAGCTGGTAAATAATTTCATAACCCAATAGGCTACAAATAGCCTTTTTGTTTCATGAACTCGCCCATAACGTCTTTTCACAAACCTATTAGGATTGAAAAATTCTGTCTCTTTTAATGCAGTCATTAATTACTCCAGGCCTTTATAACCTTAGTTTTTTTGCTTCAATGTCTCATTTGGAAAGGTAGTGTGGAACTGAATCCTGTGGATCAGGAGGTTCCAGCTTCAGTTCTTAGCCCACGCCAAGTTAGCAAACCTCAGTCTGGGTGGCAGTACGAAGGTGGTGTGTTCGAGCCCCGCTCTAAGACTTGAGCACATAATCTAGGCTGACACTCCCAGTGCAGTACTGAGGGAACACTGCACTGTCAGAGGTGCCGTCTTTTGGATGAGATGTTAAACTGAGACTGCCTGTTCAAGTGGATGTTAAAGATGATAAAAGAGCAGGGAGTTCTCCCAGTGTCCTGTCCCAAATTCCTCCCTCAATCAACACAGCCAAAAATAGATTAACTGGTATTCATCTTAATTGCAAAATGGCTGCTGCATTTGCCTACATAATAGTGACTATACATTAATTAGTTTGACTTGAAATGCTTTGGAGCATCCTAGAGATCCAATATAAATAGGAACATAAGAACAGGAGGAGGCCACTCAGCCCCGTGAGGCTGTTCTGCCATTCTATTAGATCATGGCTGATCTGCATCTTAACTCCATCTACCCGCCTTTGTTCCGTAACCCTTAATACCCAAACTTAAAACAACTCTATTGATCTCAACCTTGAAAATTTCAAATGATCCAGCAACCACTGCATTTTGGGGGAGAGAGTTCCAAATTTCCACTACCCTACGTGTGAAGAAGTGCTTCCTGACATCACCCCTGAACGGCCTGGCTCTCATTTTAAGGTTATGCCCCCTTGTTCTGAACTCCCCCACCAGAGGAAATAGTTTCTCTCTATCAATCATTGGTTATCATCTTCCAAAATTCCATAGATGCTAGAACGGTTCCCACGGATTGGAAGGTAGCAAATGTAACCTCACTATTTAAGAAAGGAGGGGGAGAGAAAACGGGGAACTACAGACCAGTTAGCCTGACATCAGTAGTAGGGAAAATGCTAGAATCTATTAAGGATGTGGTAACAGGGCACTTAGAAAATAATAATAGGATTGGGCTGAGTCAACACGGATTTATGAAAGGGAAATAGTGTTTGACAAATCTGTTAGAATTTTTTGAGGTTGTAACTAGTAGAATAGATAAGGGGGAACCAGTGGATGTGGTGTATTTGGATTTTCAGAAGGCATTCGATAAGGTGCCACACAAGAGTTTATTAAAAAAAATTAGGGCTCATGGATTGAGGATTGGTTAACAGACAGAAAACAGAGAGTAGGAATAAACGGGTCATTTTCGGGTTGGCAGGCTGTAACTAGTGGGGTACCGTAAGGATCAGTGCTTGGGCCTCAGCTATTCACAATCTATATCAATGATTTGGATGAGGGGACCACATGTAATATATCCAAGTTTGCTGACGATACAAAACTGGGTGAGAATGTAAGTTGTGAGGAGGATTCAAGAAGGCTTCAAGGGGATAGACAGGCTAAGTGAGTGGGCAAGAACATGGCTAATGGAATATAATGTGGAGAAATGTGAAGTTATCCACTTTGGTAGGAAAAATAGAAAAGCAGAGTATTTCTTAAATGGTGAGAGATTGGGAAATATTGGTGTTCAGAGGGACCTGGGTGTCCTTGTACACGAATCACTGAAAGTTAACATGCAGATACAACAAGCAATTAGGAAAGCAAATGGTATGTTGGCCTTTATTACAAGAGGATTTGAGTATAAGAGTAAAGACGTCTTACTGCAATTATATAGGGCCCTGGTGAGACCACATCTGGAGTATTGTGTACAGGTTTGGTCTCCTTACCTAAGGAAGGATATACTTGCCATAGAGGGAGTGAACAGAAGGTTCACCAGGCTGGTTCCTGGGATGGGGGATTGTCCTATGAGGAGAGATTGAGTAGACTAGGCCTATATTCTCTAGAGTTTAGAAGAATGAGAGGTGATCTCATTGAAACATACAAAGTTCTTACAGGGCTTGACTGGGTAGATGATGAGAGGATGTTTCCCCTGGCTGGGGAGTCTAGAAACAGGGGTCACAGTCTCAGAATAAGGGGTCGGCCATTTAGGACTGAGATGAGAAGAAATTTCTTCACTAAGGAGAGTGGTGAATCTTTGGAATTCTCTACCCCAGAGGGCTGTGGAGACTCAGTCGTTGAGTATATTCAAGACAGAGATCGATAGATTTTTTAATATTCAGGGATTCAAGGGATATGGGGATAGTTAAAGAAAGTGAAGATGAGGTAGAAGATTAGCCATGATCTCATTGAATGGCGGAGCAGGCTCGAAGGGCCAAATGGCCTACTCCTGCTCCTATTTCTTATGTTATGTTCTTATAATCCTAGCGCGTGCAAATCTTCCTTCCTGTTGGTATCAGGTGCCTGGGTAATGGAGGGGAAGACTGGTGCTTCTGGTCATCAGGCGAGGACAGGCCCAGCTTTGATGCCACCCATGCCCTTCCCATGCCCCACCATCTGGGCTCAAGCATGACGAAGGACCAGAGCGGGTGAGCAATCAGGGGACACCTTTTCTGCACGGAGCTGTACCTCAGCACAAGTCAGTGCTTTCAAGAGACATTTGCAAAGTTGTGTGCTGTGCCCTCCTGTTAATGCTGTATCCTTCTGTAGTTACAGTAGTCATAACTACACAGTGCAAAATATAAATTCTACAGGTCAGAAACTAATTTTCCCCACCCCCCGCTCCCCACCTCTCCATATCACAGCTTTCCAAGACTAGATTGAATGGCAACAAAGAGTGGCATTTTTCAATAAAACCTATTAGATATTACAGCAAATGACATGTACTTGAGAGTAAAATAAAAATGGTAATTGAATCTCTCAGTCTAGACACAGTCTATAATGTACCCGAGGTACATCTTAACAGGCTAAAATGCCATTTGGTTCCTGCGATTAAATTTTGCCTCTTACACATCTCAAGCACGCATGGTTAGATATCTGGGTGCGCTCTGTTGCAGAAATCAGTAAATAACATGTTATGAAGACTAAAGTGAGACTATCAGTTGCAAGATGTGATACCTAGGTGTTTGATTACATTGCAAATAGATGTAAGGGAATTAGCTCTGATAAGCAGAAATGCCGGATAAACTCAACAACTTACAAGTAACAACAGTGTCCATATTTGGCAGGGCATTAACTTCCTTCAGTGTGTTTACCCCTCTATCTCCAACCCTTCAGTGTGTTTACCCCTCCATCAACAGCCAAGGGTTCGGTAGCATAGTGGTTATGTTACTGGACTAGTAATCCAAAGGCCTGGACTAATGATCCAGAGATGTGAGTTCACAATCCCACCATGACAACTGAATTTAAATTCAGTTAATTAAGCCACTCAGTTGTACCAAACTGCTAATAAAACCGGACGGACCACCCGGCATTGACAACAGCACACCCAGCCTAATCGACCCTGCAAAGTCCTCCTCACTAACATCTGGGGACTTGTGCCAAAATTGGGAGAGCTGTCCCAGAGACTAGTCAAGCAACAGCCTGACATAGTCATACTCACAATCATACCTTTCAGCCAATGTCCCAGACTCCTTCATCACCATCCCTGGGTATGTCCTGTCCCACCAGCACAGTGGTATACAGTTCTGAGAGTCCTCAACATTGACTCCAGACCCCATGAAGTCTCATGGCTTCAGGAAAAGCATGGGCAAGGAAACCTCCTGCTGATTACCACCTACCTCAGCTGATGAATCAGTACTCCTCCATGTTGAACACCATGTGGAAGAAGCACGGAGGGTAGCAAGGGCACAGAATGCTTCAGTGTGTTTATCCCTCGGTTTCCGCTCCTCTAGTGTGTTTACCCCTCTATTACTTACCCTTCAAGCTGTGTACCTATTCCTTGCTGGGGACAGAGAACTACTATGAAACTACTATGTTCTGAGGACCTATGACTAAGAAATGTGGTGTTGTCTATCATCTTGCGCAATAAACCCTGGTACAGATAAAAGGGACTAGAGTTGTAGGGAACACTAGACTATAGCAGTGTATTTCATTGGCAGGAGCATCGGTCTATGAAGTATCACGGCTGTCAATGCAGATGTTTCGGTATAGTTGAAGCATCCCTCACGTTGTTGGCAAAAACCTGGAGGACCAGCTTTGCCTTGTAGAGGTCACATGGCCTGGGAATTATCTGAAAAACTTCCTTCCCCTTCTTACCTACTGCTGGTGCCTAAAAGAGCAGAGGTTGGTGCCTAAAAGAGCAGAGGTTAGTGCTCATCATGAACGTCTCTGTAGGAATAGGGTTGCCAACTCTGGCTGGACATATCCCTGGAGGATTCATCACGTGACCGCCCATGTCCAACCGCCCTGCCCAGTCAAAGCAGCCTTTGTTTCCCCATCTCCAATAATTAATAAACAAAAATGTTCAAAGAAAGTGAAATAAACTAATGCTCCTATCACTTTTCTCCCGGGTCGCGGGCAGCAGTGTCCTGGAGATTCGTCTTCACTTCCTGGAGACTCCAGGCCAATCCTGGAGGGTTGGTAGAAAGTCCATTTTGTTCCATTTCTGAGGTTGAGATATTTAGTTGGATGAACTTTCAGCAGCAACAAAGCAAACCACTAAACTGCAGCCACAATCTCACCCCTCCCCTCTCCCATCAGGGGTTGAACTCAGCAAAAAGAAAGTGGAATCCTTATTTCAGCTTTTGTTCAGCAAGTGGAGGCAGGGGGGAAAATAGTTCCTAGCAGGGCGATTACGGAGCCTTATTAGTCGATTGGAGCAGGTTACCATCCTGCCCTCCCAGCCCAGGAATTGTAGATGGCATTTACTGCGTAGATTGGTGTTTAAACATAAAATGTCATCCCTCTAAAGGCCTAGACTCTCTCTGGGGTTCAATTCCACAGCCACTGATACCCTACCCAGTGAGCAATGTGTCAACCCATATGGTGAGTGGTGACAGGAGTATTCAATCACGGGGAAGGTAATCGGAGCCAAATCCAATCCTGGTCCTCCTCTGACTTGCACACTTTCAAGCAGGGGTGACTGGGGAGCGATCTGGAGTAGGAAACATGGCTGATTTCCCCCCACCCCCTCGCACTGGGTATGAATACGAAGGCAATTGTAGCCCCTTCAGCCAAGGTCAGTTAGCAAAGCACACACCAGGAATCAAACCTGGGAGGGCCACTGCACTGTTGGAGGTGCCGTCTTTCAGATGAGACATTAAACCGAGGCCCCGTCTGCCCGCGCAAGTCGATGTGAAAGATCCCACAACACTATATTAAAGAGCAGGGGCGTTCTCCCGGTGTCCTGGCCAATATTTATCCCTCAACCAACATCACAAAAAAAAAAATTATCTGGTCATCATCACATTGCTGTTTGTGTGACCTTACTGTGCGTAAATTGGCTGCCGCGTTTCCGACATTGCAACAGCGACTACACTTCAAAAAGTACTTAAAATGGGGCGCCCAGAACTACACCCCAATACTCCAACTGTGGGCCTAACCAATATTTTGTACAAATTCAACATCACATCCTTAAAATTAGAGCCAGGCCGTTCAGGGGTGATGTCAGGAAGCACTTCTTCACACAAAGGGTAGTGGAAATCTGGGTCTCTCTCCCCCAAAAAGCTGTTGAGGCTGGGGGGGTCAATTGAAAATTTCAAAACTGAGATTGATTTTTGTTGGGTAAGGGTTTTACGGGATAGGAACCAAGGCGGGTAGATGGAGTTAAGATACAGATCTGCCACGACCTAACTAAATGGCTGAACAGGCTCGAGGGGCTGAATGGCCTCCTCCTGTTCCTGTGGTCTTTTTTTTGTTAGCCATGTTTTGTTCGAGTTACCTTAGCACATTATCTAGACATCAAGACTGCTCACACCAAGAGTTAAAAGGGGAAGAATTGACAGACATTTCAACAGGAGAGGTTGTAGCATTGTTTGCATGTTTTTTTAATTACGTGTTCATAAATTGCACACATCAAAATAAAAAAGGACACAAGCCATATATCCCAGGCCGAGCATATTCTACTGTATTCTACACATATTACATTCTTAAATAAAAATGCTCCACATTAACAAATTTTGCATAGATATCTTACAATACCAATTTAAAAAAGAATTAGGAAACAGACCAGTAACAAAAATAAATTTTTCTTCTGTTAATAATTTTGTAACATTAACGTACTACCATCATATAATACAAAGAATATTTTTCCTTAAGACTCTTTGTACAGTAAAACTGACAAACAGCAGAACAGAAAAGAACAACAAAAAGGAAAAGGAAGAGAAAGAAAAAAAAACAAACAAAACACAAAAATTTCAGGGGCAGGCGTGTGGAACTCTGAGAAGGCCTGAGAAATGGCATCTTCCTCATTCAACAACCAATCGTTTGCACTTGGGCTGGGTAGGCCTCTACTGAGCCGGATATGGATTTCCAATATCTCTCCCTCCCCTTAAACCATCATACACATCTTCTTGTCCTATTAAAATTTTTGGCAGACAGGCCAATTTTCCGTACCTAACTCATTTGAGGCCCAGAACTTGACAATTGAACGTGTGCGAATTCAAAAAGAAAATAAAGGGAGAATCGGGGTGTGGGGGACGGGTGTGAATGACTGGAACTAGCGATTGTATGTTGGCGCTTAGAAGGAGGGCCGAAATTTCACTGGGCCTTTCCAAGCTAAACTTTGGGGTACAAGGACAGCAAACGATGCAGGGCTAATGGGCATCACTCACCCCAGTCATAAACAAGAGGTCGGGTGATATCCTACAATTATATCATTAGAAGTGCAGACACTTACATTTTTAAATTGCAGCCCTCCCCGCTTTCCCTTCCCTCCATAAAAAAAAAGTTAATTATTTCAACTGTTATATGTGGGAGCGTGAGCACGATACATCAGAGGAGGGTTTCCATGGAAACAAGGGGGGGCGGGCTCATGAGAAGCTCTACACCTCCAGTAACCTCCATCACCATAGGGTCATCACTAGAAACTCATAGGGTTGCCAACCCTTCAGGATTGCCCTGGAGTCTCCAGGAATTAAAGATTAATCCCCTGGACACTGCTGCGAACAACCCGGGAGAAAAATCATATATACACACACACTTCCACAGATATAGTCGCTTAATTGGAAAGCAATTCTGCCAAATCACAGGTCAGGTGATCAGATCTCCAAACTAATGCCCCTCGCCCCCCCAACACACACACACACACACACACACACACACACACAAACACAGACAAAAAAATAAATTATCCAAATTAAGCAACAGGACAGAGAAGCAGAAAACAGAGAGGGGGTGGGTCAGAGTGGAGTATGTACCCTGTATAGAACTGACCCCTACCCCACACCAATAAAAAACCCACAATTAAACAGCGGAAAGACACGGTTATATTTCATCCCTTGGTGGTAATGTGATGCCATGGATCAGGTAAGTCGGAGTATACTGGCCTTGAAGATCTGCACCTCAGTACTCTGGAAATATATTGTTAGCTGGACTTTTGCCTGTGAAAGCTCCAATAGGGTCTCTATGGTTACAACAGGGTACATACTGGGCGTGATGTTATAGACTAAAGCCAAGAAACTTGGAGGGAAGAGATTAGGGGGGGGGGGGGGGGAATCTGGTGTTTATAAATGATAATAATTGCTCTCAATTAACAAGCTTGCAAATTGTGATCATTACATTCACAAAAGTTCACCCACCCCCCACCCCTCCACCCTTGCAATAGTTTCTCTAAATGCCACAGCCCCTCTGCCAGACCTCTCCCACCATCGCTCTAACCAGCTGCCGGGAGGCTGTACCACTGCTACCCTGGGAAAAGGAGGCGACTGTCAGCATTCCCCCCACCCCGCCATTCTCTCTCCAATGCGAGGGAGGAATAGAGCGTCCCCATGATTGAAACTGGGGCCTCGCCATGTGGGAGTGGGACAAGGCGCTAGGGTTGTCAACCCTCCAGGATTGTCCTGGAGTCTCTGGGAATTAAAGATTAATCTCCAGGACACTGCTGGGAGCAACCCCGGAGAAAAAAATCATACGGGGCAATAATAAAGTTGTTTCTTTAAAAACTTTTCTTTGAACACTTTTGTTTATTTAGTTGTAAAAAAATATTGGAGATGGGAAAAAGGCTGTTTGACGGACAGTCAAGAACCATCCAATCAGGTAACGAAGAGTCTGCTCATTTTCCGATTGGTGTGGGAAGGCGGGGCACCCCGAGGATGGACGTGTCGGGTGACCAATGGCGGGAGTGTGGGGGCGGGGCGGTTGGAGGCAGGAAGTCATGTGATGATACCTCCAGGAATACGTAGAACAAGAGTTGGCAACTCTACATCGTCACATTTGGTGACACTACCATGCAAAACTAGTTTAGCTTTTTCGTTCTAGTGGAAGCCAGTCACACACTCTGAAAACTCCCCAGTTAATGGCAACCCCCCCCCTAAAATGTTAAGTGGATTGTATGGGCTCTGTCTCACTATCACACAACCCAAGTCAGCATTCCAGTAAAAGACTAACCTAGGGATTGAAAATTGCAGTCAAGTCTAAATCCAATCCTTTCAACTATATGGTGGGCACTTACACAGTGATGAGCTAAACACCACCACTATTGCCTTGGGACCATTTATTTTAATATTAGACTGCACACCTATCATAGGGCAGGGAAGCATAAGTGCCGACAGCAGCTTCTTTCAGGCTGGGAGGGATGTGAACCAACATAGTCCAGTGATCTCTGATCTGGAGGTGAAATATGTCATATCGACCACACCATAGAGCAGGAGCCATGGCAGACCCGGGCAGAATAAATGGGGTTTGTGCCCCTTAACAATGAAAACCCTACAACACCTTGAAAGCTTCCCTGCCCCTCCTATTATATAGGTTCTCCCACACAATTCGTGGTAGCCTAACAACCAGAGAGGGTAAAGACCATTCAGAGTGTCTGCAAGGGTTGAAGGAGCTTGGAAAGTTCTTACAAATAAGTCTTGCAAATATGATTAGTGTTGGGGGGGGGGGGGGTGAAATATAATTTTGCTGGATGGGCTAATGACATTGTGATAGATTGAACTCTTTCACCCACCCCTCCCCCCATTTCACCTCACAGGGTCATGTTGGGTTCAATGCAAGATCAATAATCAGGAACGGCTATGACTTAAGACTAGATACTGAGACATGGAGCTGGCTTGGGAGCAAGACTTTGCTGGTGACTGGAATGTTAAGTGATGGAAGAGGGAGGGGAAAAGTGTCCTTGGTACTTTTTTTTTATTAACGGGATATTGGCAGTGAATAGCCCAGCCTACAGCCATAATAAAAAGTAGAGGACATGCTGGCACAATTGGTATTTCCATAACAAAGCATTTTTTGAACCAGAAAAGCCAAGAAGTCGCAAATGCACATCATCGCTCTGATTATCATCTCTCTTCTCCACCCCACCCCAAAAAATGTTTGTTGTAAAATTTAAGATGCAAGTTCCCACTGACCAATTCTCTGGATGTGCCTCAGAATCTATGTTCAGAAATTTCTGGGTTGCATCTCTCAACGACAGTACCCTGGTCACCAGGTTTGTGCCATGGTTTTGTTGGCACTGGGTACTGTCTATTGGCAGTCTTGGTGCACAGACTTGGATGAACAATAGCGCCTGAATTCATGCCAATACCATTGATTGCTAATGCACAGGAGAGGAAATATGCCAATTACAGTTTAAAAGAGGTTAGCTGGTTGGTATGGGAACCAAAATCTAACTACTTGATTGGGTATTTTAGACTCATGATAGACTTTGGCTCCAGCTATTTGACTGACTATGTGGTATCGGAGTTATCCAATCAAACGCTTGGATGGATTTAGTTCCCAAACCCATCTAGAAGAACATACCAAGAGTCAAGTGCATTGATTGGCCAGTTCAAGCATGGCCTGGATTTAACATCCCAAAAAAAAGACACACATTCACGAATGATTAGACTGTTGCAAGAGGGGCAAGGATTGCAGGGGCGGGGGGTGAAGACGGGGACCAAGACATGAAGGGATGTAGAACTGACAGACCATTCATCCCTTTCCAAACTAGCAGTATCTGCAAATCATCAACAAAGACCTTTCAGCAAGTCCTACAAGGACAACTTTTTTGTCCTAGCTATATCTTGGGCAATATGCTATTGTTATTTTGGCAGAACATAGCAGGAGGGAAAAAAAACACATACGGCAGGACAGAGAGATAATGTGTGAGAGAGAGAGAGAGAGAGAACACAATAAATATTCAATCTATACAATATAATAAACATTGGAGTTCTGATTCTCAGGCCACTGCAAATGTCAGTGAAACAGTTCTAACCATTGTTCATCTGAAACAAAGTGATACTTTCAAAACAATATATAAAAAAAAACTAGCCTGTATGGATTCATTCAGCTAGTTGGGAGTCACCAATGGGCTAGCGGAGTGTAAATTTAAAAAAAAAATTGCCAGCACATTTTTTTCCCATGTAGTTCGCACCAAAAGATTCTCCCCGCCCTCCCCACCCACCCCATCTTAAACAAATCAAGCCATCGAGAATGGACTATGCTCAAAAGGATTAATAATGGGAAACCAGACTGGGATTCAACCAGGTGCGTTTTTAACTGATTGACAGTCACCGTACTTCCAGACTGATTGGCCAGGCTGAGAATGGTCGAGTGCTTCAGAGGAGTCGGATGGGAAACAAACGAAGGTCACATGGTGCCGTGTAGGTCGATGCTTCCAAGGACGAGGGGCAGCAGCCGGGACGATCAATGCGTGGGCCAGCATCTACATAAGGCACAATTCTCAGTGAGCCAGGACCTGTTCACACTCTCATCGGTTGCACTGGGCAAGTGTATGGTGTTGGGTTGCGTCGGGTCTTCCTTCAAAGCCATGGTAAACCACCAGTAATCACGGATTGTGCCGCAGATATTGGAAGTCGGCAGTAATTTGTTTTGGGGCAACAAAGCAAAGCTGGTCAATAATAATGAGAAATTCACGGGTGGCAGCCTGGATATTTGGCGGCTATAGACAGCTATTGATGCAACTGGGCTTATTCTTAAACACTTGCATGGACTCGGAGATACAAGACCATTTCAGTTATATCGTGTAAAATAATACGTTAATTGTTAAACTTTACTCGCATCAACAAATTCTTTTCCTCATTCAAACCCCCTGCCCTTCCCCCTCTTTTCTTTTTTGTTTTAAAGGCTGCCAGCTCCAAGTGTGCTCTTTCCAGGATAGTCCAGGCCTACCACACACTTCTGCTCAATGTTGTCCCTCAATTTATTGGAAGGAAGTGTGCAAGTCAAAACATATTCTTTACCCACCACTGCCCTCCCGTAGAGCTCTCTGTCTCTATGAGGTACATGGCCAACTGGTTCGCTTGAGAAGGGACTGTGGCAGCTAGGTTAGAATGACAGGCCAACTCAAATGTGAAGTCATCTAGTTGACTAGATTTCTATATACACACACATTACCCATGGTCCTACTCACTGACAGGTTGAATCCTTACCAGATACAGAAATTACTGGGCATTTTTCTGTAAGCCTCCCATCCCTCCTCCCCAAGTCCAATGTAATGTGGCCAGAACACAGTGTACCTTCAATGCCAATCCCAACAGGGCTAACCCATTATAAGGAGTTGCATAGAGGTGGGTAAGTCAGATGTTGCCGTGGTCAAGATCAAGGCCAAGCCTTGGTCAAATCATGAAAGGCATCAATTCACACGGGTAGGTTGAAAGTCACTGTGTTCCCTTCCACACTAATGGAGTCGGGAGCAAGAGATATCTGCTGGTAGCTGCACATCAGACCGCAAGTTCCTCCAGTCCCCTGAACCTAGAGCCAAACAATATTTCGACCATCACCGAGGTGAGTGAAGTGGTTAAACTGAGCTGTGTCGCCATGAAATCCTCGGTTAAATAAATAATAAATTTTTAAAAACGTTAGTGGTGCTCTTTATCGTTAGACGTCTGTCCCATTCTTTGGTTTGTCTTGTTGGCCTCGAACTGTGCACTGAGAGCAGACAAGGCAGTCAGCTGGAGGGTGGCTTGGCTTGGCCCTCCTCGGTGTTGCCCAGGAAACCAAGCCAGTGGAGATGCATCCTCCAGAGAAAGAGGGGGGAAAAAAGGCCGAAAATTTAATTGGCCTGTATCTACCCGCGCATTAACTGAGAGCTCAGGTGCGCAGTGTAGCTTTACAATGGGGAGAAACACCAAAAGGGAGGGGAGTGATTTCACTGACTTTAAACCAAATTCACCTAGTTACCATTACAACAGGCCCCTAATCCACAAGGAAGGTCAATGAGAAATCGCCATTTACAAACAGAATGGTTAGAGTCAAGCTGATGTGGAGGTGTAAATCTCACATGAGCCTTTTCAGCAAAGTAAATCCCCCTTCCCTTCCCCCACCCCCCACAAGTTCGTTCAATCAGCCTGCGTAGACAGGGTCCAAGCTAGCCGTTTATAAATTAGTCCATTCACATCTATTCGAGTCCAGTTCAGCACAGAAAGTTTTGGGAGGAACACGTTTTAAGAGGTGCAGCCAACTCCCAACAAGCCTTGTTGCGGTTCCTTTTGGTCTGCTCAAAATGGTGCCAGTGGCCACCAACCTTTCTAGTGCGCGTGGCGAGCCATTGGGTGCGCGTGTGAAAGGGGTAGAAAAGGGGACAGGGCCCATCAGCAACCGTTTGTTGTCGTCATTCAAACTTCACCACTTAGGGTGTCCTCTTCAAAAGAGAAGCAGGCGTTCATTCTGCACAGTCCTGCTCCGTTAAAAAAAAGTCACATGCCTACAAAAGCCAAAAAGGCCCACAACGGGTTGGCATTGGGTGTACCTGATGATAGCCTGGTTGCACATTATAGAAATGCAGCACTGAGTTCTGACCACCATTTACTTCTCCTTGCAGGTTGTCTCGACTTGTCTGTCCATAACACCTGCCACTGGCCGGTTTGTTTAAGGAGCAGAACACTGAGAATATGGAGATGGGAGTTGGAATCCAAGATTGGAAGGTCAATTGATTTACGAGTGGACCAACTGTTCTCACTGTGAAGGCTTGGAAGGTGGTCTCAAGTTTGTAATCCCCTTTGGTTTCCATGGCAACAGAAATCCAAATGCGATTTAAATCAGCAATCGTTTGGCAGTGTCTAACTGACCGATAGACTAGGTAAGGCATGACCAAGAGATAGAGTGTGTGTGTGTATACATCTGTAGATAGAGAGAGTGTGTGCACGTGAACATGTTTGCACACATGCTCACTGCAACATGGCAACAAGTCAACCACATGTCTGTGCTCTTCAGAAACACGTCCTTCCCCCCGCTAACAGTCATGCCATGGTGTTGTGTGGATTGGTCTCTTCTCTCAAACGTGTCTCTTCATGTGAAGAGCGAGGTGATCAGATCGGGAGAAACACCTGAAAAAAGAAAATTGAATCCATTAAAATGCGAGCAACCCCACAGTGTGCCTGTTTCACCACATTACCCCAAGCATCCAGGTTCACCCAAAAAGGGCGGCCATCTTTTTTTCTTCCCATACAAAACGCAGCCATTTTATCCCTCTCTCCAGCCGGGAGATTTATTCCAGAGTTTCTTGATGAATATTTTTGGAAGAATTTTGCATAAATCAAAACCAAGAGGTCCGAGACACAGGAACTGGAATGTATTTCCACTTCTTGCATCCCGAGGTAGGATTGCCAAGCCTCCAGGATGGCCCTGGAGTCTCCAGGAATTAGAGATTAACCTTTTGGACACTGCTGCAAGCAAAAACCTGGGAGAAAAATCCCCCCCTCCCCCCCCCGCCCGAATAACCTCCATGAGAGTGAGGTACAGGGGAGCTACCAGTTCATCTGGAGTTATACCCTAGGAGGAGTCAGAGACTCGGGAGATAAGAGAGAGATAGAAAAAGAGATAAAGAGAAAGTGTGAGATAAGAGAAAAAAGTGAGGACTGAGGGAGGGAGGTAAAAGAGCGAGAGAACAGAGAAAGAGTGAAAAGAGTGAGAAAGGGAGAAAGGGAGAAAGGGAGAGAGAGAGAGAGAGAGAGAGAGAGAGAGAGAGAGAGAGAGAGAGAGAGAGAGAGAGAGAGAGAGAGAGAGAGAGGGCCAAGTTCACCCTCAGCCAGTGTTCACACACACTCACTTCCAATCCAATAAATATCTCTTAGCGATCAGGTGTGGGATCCCTGCCCAATTTGCTCTTAACTAACCCAGGGCCCTCCCCATATATGAGAGCGAGAAGCAGACAGACAGATAGAGTGAGGAGGACAGAGAGCAAGAATCAGTGATAGAGACAGTGAAAGAGTGAGAGAGAAAAAGAGCGAGAACGCCCGAAAGGAGAGCGAGACAAAGTGAGCGATCGAGCGACAATGAGAACAAGTGTGAGAAAGAGAGAGACAGACAGATAGATAGAGAGCGAGAGAGAGACAAGACAGACACTCTGGAAATGTAGGAGCATATATTCCGTTGGTCTGCGTGTGCTGGGTGAAAGGGGCAGGTGGGTGGCGAGCTGTTCACCAGATGGCACCATGAGCAGGTGTATATGTGGCTCCTCACCAGCTGGCATGCTGACTGCAATCAAGCAGCCAGTGGGACATCTGATCAGACCCACTCTACAGTCACTCCACCACCCCTCCCCCCAACCTGGCCTCGCATGCCACATCGACACCCGATTAAGTTATTAGACCGAATTAATGAGAGGCTGCACAGTTGTCGGCAGGGAGCTCACGCCACACAATGCAGCCTGCCAGTTCAGTGCTGCACTCATGCCTTCATTAACTGAGCTAAGCTAATGGGAAATAAATGACAGCACAAGATGGGAAGAGTCAATAAATTATTCATAATCGCCCCTTCGCAAAACAGCCCCACAGGCAGTTGTTACATCTACACAGATAGCAAAGAGACAAATAGAGAGAGAGAGAGAGAGAGAGAGAGAGAGAGAGAGACAGACAGAAAGAGAGAAAGAGAGAGAGAGACAGAAAGAGAGAAAAGCAGAGAGAGAGAGAGAGACAGAGACAGAGAGAGAGAGAGAGAGAGAGAAACAGGATAGAAAAGAGAGAAAAAGACAAAGAGAATGAGAGAGAAAAAAGAACGAGAGAGAATCAGGGAGAGACAGTAAAAGAGGGAGAGAGAAAGACAAAGAGAGAACATGAGAGAGAGAGAGAGAGAGAGAGAGAGAGAGAGAGAGCGCGAGAGCGAAAAGAGACGGTGATAGAAAAGAATGGGTAAAGTCAGACAGAGGCCAGTGGGGTGGAGAAAGCCAGACACAAGTGTGGCGTACTGGAGCAGTCTGGACACAGTCTGGCAACACGGCCATTGGCCAGCTGACTTTCTGGCACAATACCACTGGAAGGCTCCAAGGTGTCGGAGTTGGGCAGCCTGCCAGTGTAATAAAAATACTGCTCAGTGATGCTCTGATAATGTGCCGCTAGCTTATTTACTGCATCTACGTTTTCTCCTCACATTTGTGGAGCACAGAGGGGCAGAGATCCAGGGCAGCTCCAATTTGGATTCCTGGATTGAACCTGGAGTCTAATGCAGCCTGTGGCTCTGGGACAGCCCTGCCATGTTATACCCACAGCCCAGTTAAGAGCGGAGCGTACCTGACCCCAACTTGAAAGCTCTGCAGTAGAATGGCAGACTCACGACTGGGGACCAGTTTCAGACAGAACCAGGCAGACAGACTGGAGCCTGTTACTACACTCATCGACTGGCTCCAAAGGACGTCTCTATGGGGGGTGGGGGATGGGGGAAGAGAGCGTTCCTTCCACTCCGTTAATTGGAATAGGCCACTTGGCTCTTCTCTTAGAGTCCAAGTACTGAGGTGAAGGCTGTGAATCCCTCTGCGGGTCAGCCCTTCCACACGCTAAGAGACCCACCAGTCCAGATTATCGCCAACTCACGACAGGTCAATGCCAGTATTGACAGAACAGGATATAGGGTTGCCAACTCTGGTTGGACGTATTCCTGGAGGTTATCACATGACCTCCATCCGCCAACCGCCCTGCCTCCACTTCCCGCCATTGGCCACCCGACATGTCCATCCTCACGGCGCCCCACCAATTGGAAGGCCAACAGACTCTTCCTACCCGATTCAACGCTTCTTGAGCATCAGTCAAACAGCTTTTCCTTTCCAAACTCCCACATTTTTATAACTAATAAACAAAAATGCTGAAAGAAAATGATTTATTTTATTTAAATGTCCCTCTGATTTCATCTCCTGAACGGTCTCTGAATGGGTTGAATGGCAAGTTCTATTGCAAACTAGTTATACTGTAGATAACTGGTCTGGAGGATGGGCGCCAGGGGGAAGGAGAAGGAGAAAAGGATAGGATACAAACCAGGGAGCAACAGCAGGGGGAGTTACAGCACTGCGGACTGGAGGATGCCAAGGGAGCAAGCACCTCGCAGCCTAGATTCAGAAGGTCTTGCTCAATAGTTGGGCAAACAGCCTTAGCCTCTACACACCTCCCCGCCCCCCGCCCCCCACCCCACCAACTGCCAGCATCCTAGCCCCCACTCACCCCACACCCAGCCCCCACCACCAGGGGGTGCATTAGTGTGGCTCCTCACCTGTCGCAGTGGTTACATTTGAAGGGCTTGGCTCCTGTGTGTTTCCGGTAGTGTCGGGTAAGCTCATCGCTCCGGGCAAAACGCCACTCGCAACCTTCCCAAGAGCACTTGTAGGGTTTCTCACCTGCAAGGGAGGCAATCCAGAAAAACGGGTTATCCAGGTAGGCAAACTCTGCACTTAAACTAACCCAGAAGGGAAGGTTACTACAGGGGTGCCATCAGAATATAGTCCTGGGCCTACAGTACACTGCACCAGAATATAGTCCTGGGCCTACAGTACACACCAGAATATAGTCCTGGTCCTACAGTACAAACCAGAATATAGTCCTGGGCCTACAGTACACTGCACCAGAATATAGCCCTGGGCCTACAGTACACTGCGCCAGAATATAGTCCTGGGTCTACAGTACACTGCACCAGAATATAGCCCTGGGCCTACAGTACACTGCCCCAGAATATAGTCCTGGGCCTACAGTACAAACCAGAATATAGCCCTGGGCCTACGGTACACTGCCCCAGAGTATAGTCCTGGGCTAACAGTACAAACCAGAATATAGCCCTGGGCCTACAGTACAAACCAGAGTATAGTCCTGGGCCTACAGTACACTGCCCCAAAATATAGTCCTGGGCCTACAGTACACACCAGAATATAGCCCTGGGCCTACGGTACACTGCCCCAGAGTATAGTCCTGGGCCTACAGTACAAACCAGAATATAGCCGTGGGCCTACAGTACAAACCAGAATATAGTCTTGGGCCTACAGTACACTGCCCCAGAGTATAGTCCTGGGCCTACAGTACACTGCCCCAGAATATAGTCCTGGGCCTACAGTACACTGCCCCAGAATATAGCCCTGGGCCTACAGTACACTGCCCCAGAATATAGCCCTGGGCCTACAGTACACTGCCCCAGAATATAGCCCTGGGCCTACAGTACACTGCCCCAGAATATAGCCCTGGGCCTACAGTACAAACCAGAATATAGTTCTGGACCTTCAGTACACACCAGAATATAGTCCTGGGCCGACAGTACACTGCCCCAGAATATAGTCCTGGGCCTACAGTACACTGCCCCAGAATATAGCCCTGGGCCTACAGTACAAACCAGAATATAGTTCTGGACCTACAGTACACACCAGAATATAGTCCTGGGCCGACAGTACACTGCACCAGAATATAGCCCTGGGCCTACAGTACACACCAGAATATAGTTTGGGCCTACAGTACAAACCAGAATATAGCCCTGGGCCTACGGTACACTGCCCCAGAGTATAGTCCTGGGCTAACAGTACAAACCAGAATATAGCCCTGGGCCTACAGTACAAACCAGAGTATAGTCCTGGGCCTACAGTACACTGCCCCAAAATATAGTCCTGGGCCTACAGTACACACCAGAATATAGCCCTGGGCCTACGGTACACTGCCCCAGAGTATAGTCCTGGGCCTACAGTACAAACCAGAATATAGCCGTGGGCCTACAGTACAAACCAGAATATAGTCTTGGGCCTACAGTACACTGCCCCAGAGTATAGTCCTGGGCCTACAGTACACTGCCCCAGAATATAGTCCTGGGCCTACAGTACACTGCCCCAGAATATAGCCCTGGGCCTACAGTACACTGCCCCAGAATATAGCCCTGGGCCTACAGTACAAACCAGAATATAGTTCTGGACCTTCAGTACACACCAGAATATAGTCCTGGGCCGACAGTACACTGCCCCAGAATATAGTCCTGGGCCTACAGTACACTGCCCCAGAATATAGCCCTGGGCCTACAGTACAAACCAGAATATAGTTCTGGACCTACAGTACACACCAGAATATAGTCCTGGGCCGACAGTACACTGCACCAGAATATAGCCCTGGGCCTACAGTACACACCAGAATATAGTTTGGGCCTACAGTACAAACCAGAATATAGCCCTGGGCCGACAGTACACACCAGAATATAGTCCTGGGCCTACAGTACACTGACCCAGAATATAGCCCTGGGCCTACAGGACAAACCAGAATATAGCCCTGGGCCTACAGTACAAACCAGAATATAGCCCTGGGCCTACAGTACAAACCAGAATATAGTCCTGGGCCTACAGTACACACCAGAATATAGTCCTGGGCATCCAATACACTGCCCCAGAATATAGTCTTGGGCCTACAGTACACACCAGAATATAGTCCTGGGCCTACAGTACACACCAGAATATACTCCTGGGCCTACAGTACACTGCACCAGAATATAGTCCTGGGCCTACAGTACACTGCACCAGAATATAGTTCTGGGCATCCAATACACTGCCCCAGAATATAGTCCTGGGCCTACAGCACACACGAGAATATAGTCCTGGACCTACAGTAGGCTGCACCAATGAAATTCCAACATTTTCTATGCAAGACCACATCTAAAAAGTTTTTATTCCTGTCTGAAATTTATGCCAACACCAATAGACAGCGTCTATTTTTTGAATTGGTCTCCAACCACCCTACAGGTGAGTGAAAGCAGGCAATGCTATATAAGGTTTCTTTTCCCTTATTTTCCCCATTTGAATTACCTCCCCTAAATCAGCCTCCGAGTCCGAGGGAAGAAAACGAAACTGACCGCAGCTAGCCGAGAAGCAGGGGCTGGTGTTTCTATGAATTAAGCAGGTCAATGTGCTTAACCAACTCAGGGGCTTCAGTTGGCCAACATGGGATGTGGTTATTGCAATGGTAGATAAGGAGACCCTCAAAGAAAGAGAGGGTCTCCCCAGAAAGGGAAAGAAAGACTTATATTTATTTGACTTTTCTTCAAAATAGTGGCGTGGGATCTTTTACGTCCACCCGAGAGGCAGACAGGGCCTCGGTTTAACGTCTCATCCGAAAGCCAACTGATGGAGGTAGCCTGGGTCACTACACCGAGTGTAGCGGTAATTGGCGGATGTCTCGCAGTATTAAAGCACTTTTACGCTTGTCCAGAATGCCACAGATGCGTGATTTTCTTCTGTGGGTCAATGACTCGTCACCTACTTGTCCTGTGGTGGTAATTTCAGGTCCCATTTATGAAAGAGCCTTTTGAACATTTTGATGATCACTGAGAATCATAACTGGAACATCAAAACCAACAGTTGCTCACAGTGTCACATAAACCCTCACCCAACATCCGGGGAAACTCACGGACAGCTTGCGAGTGCAAGCAAACCAGAGCTACGCTGAACTTCACCAGGATCTCCAGAACCTTTCCAGGCCACGCCTGAAATCTCACAAGCCTATTTGGGATCGGGCTAATGCTCCGAGAGCGCCCTCCTGTAGTCCTGAGGCACTCTGGGAGCGCCCTCCTGTAGTCCTGAGGCACTCTGGGAGCGCCCTCCTGTAGTCCTGAGGCACTCTGGGAGCGCCCTCCTGTAGTCCTGAGGCACTCTGGGAGCGCCCTCCTGTAGTCCTGAGGCACTCTGGGAGCGCCCTCCTGTAGTCCTGAGGCACTCTGGGAGCGCCCTCCTGTAGTCCTGAGGCACTCTGGGAGCGCCCTCCTGTAGTCCTGAGGCACTCTGGGAGCGCCCTCCTGTAGTCCTGAGGCACTCTGGGAGCGCCCTCCTGTAGTCCTGAGGCACTCTGGGAGCGCCCTCCTGTAGTCCTGAGGCACTCTGGGAGCGCCCTCCTGTAGTCCTGAGGCACTCTGGGAGCGCCCTCCTGTAGTCCTGAGGCACTCTGGGAACAGTTCTGGGTCGGTGCTAATGTTCCAAAGAAACCCCCGACCGCACAAAGGAACTTCCGGGATTCAACTCACCCCCGGAAACAATGGTTCATTGGAAGACGAGAGATGACGTGCCAACCGCAAAGTGCGGCCCATGTCGTCAAACCGGCGCCCGCCCCGATTGTTTGCCGGTGGCATCGCCGACTTGCACCGATGGTCATGAAGAAAATAATTGAGTTAGACCGACCGAAACCGACAAGGGCAGCAGGCGCATGGGAACACCATCACCTCCAAGTTCCCCTCCAAATCACACACTATCCTGACTTGGAAATGTATCGCCGATCCTTCATCGTCGCTGGGTCAAAATCCTGGAACTCCCTCCCTAACAGCACTGTGGGAGTACCTTCACCACACGGACTGCAGTGATTCAAGGTGGTGGCTCACCACCACCTTCTCAAGGGCAACTAGGGATGGGCAATAAATGCTGGCCTTGCCAGCGATGCCCAGATCCCGAGAGAGAATTTTTTTTTAAAAGGAGAAATTCAGTGCACAATAAACCAACCTTGGTCACATGATCAGACACAGTTGAGGCAAGTGGGTGCGGGGGGCGATGAAAGAGGGAAAATTACTCTGCAACTATACTCAGTGCCATACAGCAATGGGGAACCAATTCACCGCCCGGCAAGCTTTTGGCACCAGTCACGGGCATCAGCCGCAGATGCGGAAATAGGCCGTAGGAAGGGGAGGAAAATATAGAAAAGGTCGTCTTCTTTTTGCCCAGCCAGTATCAGACAGGGCAAGATCTGGGACCGAGGATTTGGAAAATTGATAGATAAAACTGTTTAAAGTGAAATAATAATTATTACCAAATCAAATACATAATTGTTTCAAATATTAGATAAAAGAATGCCTGGAGCGAGAGGGGCGCGAGAGAGAGGGGCGCGAGAGAGAGGGAGGGCGCGAGAGAGAGGGAGGGCGCGAGAGAGAGGGAGGGCGCGAGA